>BLKM01000841.1:5591238-5601826 GCA_013340265.1 Coptotermes formosanus
ACAAATTTGCTTATTGTTTGGCCGGAATCAGTTACGTGTACTACCAAAACGACATAATCTTCTATCCTAAAATCACATACATTGCCAACATCTATTTTAGTTCACAGAGGCTAGAGATCATAAAAATTATACATGTAAAGGGAAGGTAAATACACTTAGCGCGAAACATTTACTTTAAAATCCTTTTGCTCCTCAACGCTTAAACGCTTGTCAGATTTTATTTGTTGTAGTTATACTTACCAATTATTTTGGGTTCGTCTTATAACAAAACAGTGTGAGAGGAGGTTAAAATATACGACTCTTAGCATGAAGGGTGATTAAAATTCGTGGTATACGTACATAAACCCCTTCCTTATATTACATTCAGGCAAAAATCTCTTGCAATTCAGATGAGTGAAAGGTTGCTTTAAGCATGCAAAACGTTTGGCGAGAATTACAAACATTACGACGTAAGCCTCTATTGAACGTTGAAATACAACTTCAACATATATTTTGTACTACAAAGACGCTTGAAGACATGAAAGTAATGCATTGAAATAAAGGAAATTATAGTTACCACTCAATAAACTCTTCAGAATTCTTTAAGCATTATTTCCGCAACGCTTTATTTCATGCCAAGTGAGAGTTTTAGGGTGGTAATTATACTTACCTTTAATTTTGAGAGTTTCTTTTAATGAAATTATGTGTATTATGGATAGCAATGATTGAACTTACCCTAAGGCAAATTTAAAATCCATAATTAACAAAGATAAATCTCAAAAATACATTACTGTTCGAAAAAATCTCGTCCAAGTAACATTTTCAAAGTGTAAGTGGAAGACTCCAATATGGATGGTAAGATTTTTAAGACAAAAATTTGATTTTTTTAAAACATTTACTCTACATTTGTTTGAATGGTGAAAAATACACAACTTTCGTCAACTGAATTATGTGACAAACTTGCTTACTGTTTGGCCGCAAATAATTACGTGTATTACTGAATTATGTTACAAATTTGCTTATTGTTTGGCCGGAATCAGTTACGTGTACTACCAAAACGACATAATCTTCTATCCTAAAATCACATACATTGCCAACATCTATTTCAGTTCTCAGAATCTAGATATCATTAAAATTTTATTTCTAAATGAAAGGTCAATACACTTGCCACGAAACATTTACTTTAAAATTCTTTTGCTCCTCAACGCTTAAATGCTTGTCAGATTTTATATGTTGTAGTTATTCTTACCAATTATTGGGGTGTCTTCTTTTGATAAAACAGTGTCAAAAAAGGTTAAAATAGACGAAATTTAGCTTGAAGAAAGATTAAAATTCATGATATACGTACATAAATCCCAAACTTACAACACTATTGGGCAAAAATATCTTGCAATTCCGAAGAATTATAAGTTTCTTTATGCAAGCAAAACGTTGTGCGAGAATTAAAAACATAACGACGTAAGCCTCTATTGAACGTTGTATAATCAATGACTGTAATGAATTTGATTGAATGGTGAAAAATACACAACTTTCGTCAACTGAATTATGTGACAAACTTGCTTACATTCTGCCGGAAATAATTACGTGTACTACCAAAACGACATAATCTTCTATCCTAAAATGAGATATATTGCAAACATCTATTTTTGTCCTAAGAACCTAGATATCATTAAAAATTATATATCTAAATGAAAGGTGAATACACTTAGTACGAAACATTTACTTTAAAATCCTTTCTCTCCTGAACGCTTAAATGCTTGTCAGATTTTATTTGTTCTATTTATACTTACCAATTATTCGGGTGTCTTCTTATGATAAAACAGTGAGAAAAAAAGGTCAAAATAGACGAAACTTAGCTTGAAGAAAGATTAAAATTCATGATATATGTACATAAATCTCAAACATACAACACATTTGGGCAAAAATCTCTTGCAATTCCGAAGAGTGATAGGTTGCTTTGTGCAAGCAAATCGTTGTGCGAGAATTAAAAACATAACGACGTAAGCCTCTATTGAACTTTAAAATACAAGTTCAATATACTTTTTGAGTTCTGAGAAGCTTGAAGGCATGAAAATAATGCAATGTAATAAATGGTAATTATAGTTACAACACAATATACTCTTCAAAATCGGTTAAGCTATATTTCCGGAATGCTAAATTTCATGCCGTGGAGTATTTTAAGGAAGTAATTAAACTTACCATAAATTTTGGTAGTTTCTCTTAAAGAAACTATGTGTATTATAAGCAGCAATGATGAACTTACCCTAAGGTAAATTAAAATTCATAATTAACAAAAATAAATCTCAAATGTATACCACAGTTTGACAAAAATCTCTTCCATGTAACGTCTTCAAAGTGGAAGAGGGAGTCTAAAACAAGGAAGTTAAGAATTTTTAAGGCACAAATTTGATATTGTTTAAAACACATACTCCACATACAGAGCTGGAGACATAAAATGTATTAATTGTTGATGCCAAATTCCAATATTTTATAATGAAAAAATATTAATTCCCAATCGCTGAAACGCATCTATTTCTAAATGATGAAATCGTAACCTATAGGATAAATCTTATGTAACAGTTTAGACTAGTACGTACTAACGCTATAATCAATGTGCCCTAATGAATTTGATTGATTGGTGATAAATAAACTACTTTCGTCGACTGAATTATCTGACAAATTTGTTTAATGTTTGGCCGGAAACAGTTACGTGTACTACCAAAACGACATAAACTTCTATCCTAAAATCACATACATTGCCATCATCTATTTTAGTTCACAGAGGCTAGAGATCATAAAAATTATACATCTAAATGGAAGGTAAATAGAATTACCACACAACATTTCCTTTAAAATCCGTTAACCTTACGCTCCTCAACGCTAAGATTGTTGTCAAGATAGATTTTATTTGTTGTAGTTATACTTACCAAATATTTGGGTATCTTCTTATGATAAAACGGTGTGAAAGAACGTTAAAATAGACGAAACTTAGCTTGAAGAAACATTAAAATTCATGATATACGTACATATATCCTAATCTTACATCACAGTTGGGCAAAAATCTCTTGCAATCCCGAAGAGACAGCAAAACGTTTGGAGAGAATTACAAACATAACGACGTAAAACTCTATTTAACATTGAAATACAACTTCAACATATATTTTGTACTTCTGTGACGCTTGAAGACATGAAGGTAATGCATTGAAATAAAGGAAATTATGGTTATCACTCAATAAACTCTTAAGAAATGTTTAAGCTTAATTTCCGCAACGCTTTATTTCATGCCACGTGAGATTTTTAGGGTGGTAATTATACTTAACTTTAATTTTGAGACTTTCTTATATGAAATTATGTGTATTATGGGTAGCAATGATTGAACTTACCCTAAGGCAAGATTCAAATTCATAATTAACAAAGATAAATCTCAACCATACATTACTGTTCGGCAAAAATCTCTTCCAAGTAACATGTTCAAAGTGTAAGTGGAAGACTCCAATATGGATGGTAAGATTTTTAAGACAAAAATTCGATTTTTTTAAAACATTTACTCCACATAAACAGAAGGAGACATAAAATGTGTTGATTTTAGATGCAAATTTCGAATATTTTGTAATGAAAATATATTCATTCCAAGTCGATGAAACGCATCTATTTCAAACAACTGATAAAATCGTACCCTACAAGTATAAATCTTACGTTACATTTTATACTTATACGTACCAAGGCTATAATCAATGTTCCCTAATGAATTTGATTGAATGGTGAAAAATACACAACATTCGTCAACTGAATTATGTGACAAACTTGCTTACTGTTTCGCCGGAAATAATTACGTGGACTACCAAAACGACATAATCGGCTATCCTATAATGAGATATATTGCGAATATCTATTTCAGTTCTCAGAATCTAGATATCATTAAAATTTTATTTCTACATGATAGGTGAATACACTTGCCACGAAACATTTACTTTAAAATCCTTTTGCTCCTCAACGCTTAAATGCTTTTCAGATTTTATTGGTTGTATTTATCATTACGAATTATTCGGGTGCCTTCTTATTATAAAACAGTGTGAAGAAAGGTTAAAATAGACGAAACTTAGCTTGAATAAAGATTAAAATTCATGATATACGTACATAAATCCCAAACTTACAACACATTTGGGCAAAAACATCTTGCAATTCCGAAGAGTGATAGTTTGCTTTATGCAAGCAAAACGTTGTGCGAGAATTCAAAACATAACGAAGTAAGCCTCTATTGAACTTTGAAATACAAGTTCAATATACGTTTTGAGTTCTGGAAGCTTGAGTGCATGAAAATAATGCAATGAAATAAATGGTAATCATAGTTACAACACAATATACTGTTGAAAATCTTTTAAGATATATTTCCGGAACGCTAAATTTCATGCCGTGTAGTATTTTAAGGAAATATTTAAACTTACCATAAATTTTCGTAGTTTCCCTTAATGAAATTATGTGTATTGTGGGTAGCAATGATTGAACTCACCCTAAGGCAAGATTAAAATTCAAAATTAACAAAGATAATTCTCAACCATCCATTACTGTTCGTCAAATATCTCGTTCAAGTAAAATCTTCAAAGTGTGTGGAAAAGTCCAATATGGATGGTAAGATTTTTAAGACAAAAATTAGATTTTTTAAAACATTTACTCTATATAAACTGCTGGAGACATATAATGTATTGATTGTAGATTCAAATTTCTTATATTTTGTAATGAAAAAATATTAATTCCCAGTCGCTGAAACGCATCTATTTCTAACAACTGATAAAATCGTACCCTACTAGTATAAATCTTACGTTACATTTTATACTTATACGTACCAAGCCTATAATCAATGTACCGTAATGAATTTGATTGAATGGTGAAAAAAACACAACTTTTGTCAACTGAATTATGTGAAAAACTTGCTTACTGATTGGCAGGCAATAATTACGTGTACTACCAAAATGACATACTCTTCTATCCTAAAATGGGATATATTCCCAGCATCTATTTTACTCCTCAGAACCTAGATATGATTAAAATTATATTTCTAAATGAAAGGTGAATACACTTGCAAAGAAACATTTGCTTTAAAATATTTTGCTCCTAAACTCTTAAATAATTTCAGATATTATTTGCTGTAGTTATTCTTACCAATTATTCGGGTGTCTTCCTTTTTTGAGAACAGTGTGAAAAAAGGTAAAAATTCACGAAACTTAGCTTGAACAAAGATTAAAATTCATGATATACGTACATAAATCCCAAACTTACAACACATTTGGGAAAAAAATCTTGCAATTCCGAAGAGTGTTAGGTTTCTTTATGCAAGCAAAACGTTGTGCGAGAATTAAAAAAAATAACGACGTAAGTCTCTATAGAACGTTGAAATACCACTTCAACATATTTTGGATTTCTGAGAAGCTTGAAGACATGAAAGTAATGCATTGAAATAAAGGGTAATTATAGCTACCACTCAAAAAACTTCTTCAGAATTCTTTAAGCTTTATTTCCGCAAAGCTATATTTCATGCCAAGTGAGATTTTTAGGGTGGTAATTTTACTTACCTTTAATTTTGAGAGTTTTTTTAATGAAATTATGTGTATTATGGGTAGCAATGATTGAACTTACCCTAAGGAAAGAGTAAAATTCATAATTAACAAAGATAAATCTCAAAAATACATTACTGTTCGGCAAAAATTTCGTCGAAAATATCATCTTCAAAGTGTAAGTGGAAGACTCCAATATGGATGGTAAGATTTTTAAGACAAAATTTGATTTTTTTAAAACATTTACTCTACATAAACAGCTGGAGACATAAAAAGTGTTGACTGTAGATGCAAATTTCAAATAATTTGTAATGAAAAATTATTTATTCCCAGTCGCTGAAACGCATCTACTTCTAACAACTTATAAAATCGTACCATACAAATAAAAATCTTAAGTTAAATTTAATACTTATGCGTACCAAGGCTATAATCAATGTGCCGATATGAAATTGATTGAATGGTGAAAAATACACAACTTTTGTCAACTGAATTATGTGACACACTTGCATACTGTTGGCCGAAAATAATTACGTGTACTACCAAAAGGACATAATCGTCTATCCTAAAATGAGATATATTGCGAACATCTATTTCAGTTCTCAGAACCTAGATATCATTAAAATTATATTTCTACAAGAAAGGTGAATACACTTAGCACGAAACATTAACTTTAAAATCCTTTCTCTCCTCAACGCTTAAATGCTTGTCAGATTATATTTGTTGTAGTTATAGTTACCAATTACTCGGGTGTCTTCTTAAGATAAAACAATGTGAAAAAAAGGTTAAAATAGAGGAGACTTAGCTTGAAGAAAGATTATAATTCATGATATACGTACATAAATCCCAATCTTACAACACATCTGAGCAAAAATCTCTTGCAATTCCGAAGAGTGATACGTTGCTTTGTGCAAGCAAAACGTTGTTCCAGAATTAAAAACATAACGACGTAAGCCTCTATTGAACGTTGAAATACCACTTCAACATATTTTGGATTTCTGAGAAGCTTGAAGACATGAAAGTAATACATTGAAACAAAGTGTAATTATAGTTACCACTCAATATATCCTTCAAAATTCCTTAAGCTTTATTTCCGCACGCTGAATGTCATGCCAAGTGAGATTTTTAAAATGGTAATTATACTAACCATTAATTTTGGGAGCTTCTGTTAATGATATTAAGTGTATTATAGGTAGAATTGATTGAACTTACCCTAATATATGATTAAGATTTTTAATTAACAACGGTAAATCTCAAACATACATCACAATTCGGCAAAAATCTCGTCAAAGTAACGACTTTTAACTAACTGAAAAACTCCAATGTTTTTAAGACGCAAATTTGATTTTTTTAAAACATTTATTCTACATAAACAGCTGGAGAGAATATGTATTGATTGTAGATGCAAATTTCCAAAATTTTGTAATAAAAAAATATTCATTCCCTGTCGCTGAAACGCATCTATTTCTAACAACTCATAAAATCGTACCCTACAAGTGTAAATCTTACGTTACATTTTATACTTATACGTAACAAGGCTATAATCAATGTAGCGTAATGAATTTGATTGAATGGTGAAAAATACACAACTTTCGTGAACTGAATTATATGACAAACTTGCTTACTGTTTGGCCGGATATAATTATGTATACTACCAAAACGACATAATCTTCTATCCTAAAATGAGATATATTGCCAACATCTAATTTAGTCCTCAGAACCTAGATATCATTAAAGTTATATTTCTAAACGAAAGGTGAATACGCTTAGCACGAAACATTTACTTTAAAATCCTTTCTCTCTTCAACGCGTAAATGCTTGTCAGATTATATTTGTTGTTGTTATGCTTACCAATTATTTTTGGTTCTTCTTACAACAAATAGTGTGAGAGGAGGTTAAAATATACGAAACTTAGCATGAAGAGTGATTAAAATTCGTGGTATACGTACATAAACCCCTTCCTTATATTACATTCAGGCAAAAATCTCTTGCAATTCAGATGAGTGAGAGTTTGCTTTAAACATGCAAAACGTTTGATGAGAATTACAAACATTACGACGTAAGCCTCTATTGAACGTTGAAATACCACTTCAACATATATATTGTACTTCTGAGACGCTTGAAGACATGAAAGTAATGCATTGAAATAAAGGAAATTATAGTTACCACTCAATAAACTCTTCAGAATTCTGTAAGCTTTATTTCCGAAACGCTATATTTCATGCCAAGTGAGATTTTTAGGGTGGTAATTATACTTACCTTTAATTTTGAAGGTTTATTATAATGAAATTATGTGTATTATGCGTAGCAATGATTGCACTTAGCTTAAGGCAAGATTAAAATTCATAATTAACAAAGATAAATCTCAACAATACATTTTTCTTCGGCAAAAATCTCTTCCAAGTAAAATCTTGAAAGTGTAAGTGGAAGACTCCAATATGGATGGTAAGACTTTTAAGACAAAAATTTCATTTTTTAAAACATTTAATATACATAAACAGCTGGAGACATAAAATGTATTGATTGTAGATGCAAATTTCCAATATTTTGTAATGAACAAACGTTCATTCCCAGTCGCTGAAACGCATCTCTTTCTAACAACTGATAAAATCGTACCCTACAAGTATAAATCTTACGTTACATTTTATACTTATACGTACCAATCAATGTACCGAAACGAATTTGATTGAATGGTGAAAAATACACAACTTTCTACAACTGAATTATGTGACAAACTTGCTTACTGTTTGGCCGGAAATAATTACGTGTATTACCAAAACGACATAATCTTCTATCCTAAAATGAGATATATTGCCAACATCTATTTCAGTTCTCAGAATCTAGATATCATTAAAATTATATTTCTAAATGAAAGGTGAACACACTTGCCACGAAACATTTTCTTTAAAATCCTTTTGCTCCTCAACGCTTAAATGCTTGTCAGATTTTATTTGTTGTAGTTATACTTCCAATTATTCGGGTGTCTTCTTATGATAAAACAGTGTGAAAAAAGGTTAAAATAGACGTAACTTAGCTTGAAGGAAGATTAAAATTCATGATATACGTACATAAAACCCAATCTTACAACACATTTGGGCAAAAATCTCTTGCAATTCCGAAGAGTGAGAGGCTGCTTTATGCAAGCAAATCGTTGTGCGAGAATTAAAAACATAACGATGTAAGCCTCTATTGAACGTTTAAATACAAGTTCAATATACTTTTTGAGTTCTGATAAGCTTGAAGGCATGAAAATAATGCAATGAAATAAATGGTAATTATAGTTACAACACATTACACTCTTCGAAATCGGTTAAGCTATATTTCCGGAACGCTAAATTTCATGCCGTGTAGTATTTTAAGGAAATAATTAAACTTACTATAAATTTTGGTAGTTTCTCTTAATGAAATTATGAGCATTATAGGCAGCAATGATGAACATACCCTAAGGTTTAATTAAAATTCCTACTTAACTAACTAACTCCATGGAGCAGAGGCCTTCTTGAGAAGCTAACAGTTTATCAGCTAGTCAAGAAATTCCCCGCATTTTATGGAACCCGAAGGTTCATTACCGCATTCACAAGAGCCCGCCACCTGTCCCTATCCTGAGCCAGATCAATCCAGTTCATGTCCTCCCATCCCACTTCCCGAATATCCATCTTAATATTATCCTCCCATCTACGCCTGGGTCTCCCAAGTGGTCGCCTTCCCTCGGGTCTCCCCACCAAAATCCGGTATGCACCTCTCTCCTCCCCCATACGTGCCACATGCCCCGCCCATCTCAGTCTTCTCGATTTGATTACCCGAATAATATTTGGTGATGAGTACAGGTCATTAAGTTCCTCGTTATGTAGTCTTCTCCACTCCCCTGTCGCCTCGTCCCTCTTAGGCCCAAATATCCTCCTCAGCACCCTATTCTCGAACACCCTCAGTCTTTGTTTCTCCCTCAGTGTGAGAGACCAAGTTTCGCATCCATACAGAACAACAGGTAAAATTATAGTTCTGTATACCCTAATCTTTGTGTTTTTGGATAGCAACCTCGAAGACAAAAGATTCTGCACCGAATGATAGCAAGCATTCCCCGACTTCAATCTGCTCTTAATTTCTTCATGAATGGAGTTTCGATTCGTTAGGGTTGCTCCCAAATATTTGAATTCTTCCACCCTTTCAAAGGATTTATTATCTATATTTATGTTGTGATTGTGTCGTGCATTCTGATTTCGAGACATGACCATGTACTTAGTTTTCTCAGCATTTACTTCTAGACCAATCTCCTTACTAGCAATAATTAAATCTTCTGCATTTTTCTTTATGCTATGTACGCTTCCGCCCAATATATTAACATCATCAGCATAAACCAGAAGCTGATGTGTACCATTCAATTTCAAGCCCTCCTGGTTTGCCTGAACCCTCCTAATGGCATATTCTAAAGCAAAGTTGAAAAGCAATGGCGACAGAGCATCTCCTTGTTTCAAGCCATTCTTAATAGGGAACGTGTCAGACAGATGTTTGCCTACCCGAACTCTGCTATATGTTTCACTTAGGCACAATTTTATTAACCTTACTAGTTTCATGGGGATACCGAACTCAATGAGAATATTATACAAGACCTCCCTCCTAACTGAATCATAGGCTTTCTTGAAGTCTATAAATAGCTGATGAACTGCCTCATTGTATTCCCATTTTTTCTCAAGTATTTGACGAATGCTGAATATATGATCAGTGGTTGACCTGTTACGTCGAAATCCACACTGATGATCCCCAATAATTTCCTCTGCATATGGAGTTAACCTTGACAAAAGGATGTTGGATAGAATTTTGTACGTAGTCGGCAAAAGTGATATGCCTCGATAGTTATTGCAATCTGTCTTATCACCCTTCTTATAAATAGGCACAATGACCGACTCCTTCCATTCCTCAGGCAATTCCTCCTTATTCCAAATAGAAATAATCAGTTTATGGATTTCAGACCGAATAATCCTACCCCCTGCTTTAATCAATTCTGCTGGAATCTGATCAATACCTGGTGATTTGTGGCTTTTTAGTTTTCCAATAGCCATCTC
>BLKM01000842.1:0-11274 GCA_013340265.1 Coptotermes formosanus
GATATATACTCGTTTATTATGAATTTCAATCTTTCTTTAAAGTAAGATCAGTCAACTCTATCCCTAATACACACTATTTCATTAAAAGAAACCCCCCTAATTAAAGGTAACTATAATTACCACCACAAAAAAATCTCATTTGGCATGAATCCTAACGTTGAAGATAGAAAGCTTAACTAATTTTGATTAATATATTTAGTGGAAACTATACATACCCCTCATTTCAAAACATTATTTACATCTGTTTAAGCTTATCAGACCTTTAAAAAATATGTTGACACAGTATTTCAGTGTAAAATAAAGGTTTACGTCGTTATTTGCGAATACGTGTTTCTTTTTGGCCAAAGTTCTTGCATACACGAAGCAGTTTCACGCTCTATTAACACAACTTGAAAGTGATTTTGACAAATTGTAACGTACGTTGAATTCTAATCTTCCTGTAAGCTAAGTTTTGCCAATTCAACCTAATTACACCCTCTCTCATAAAAAGATTATCCCCGAAATATTGGTAAGTATAAATACCACTTCAAAGAATCTCGTTTGACATGAATGTTAGTGTTCAAGACAGAAAGTTTAACGAAATTTGCGAATTATATTTAGTGGTGATAATACTTACCATTAATTTCATAGTATTATTTTCATATTTACAAGCATCCCATACCTTATAAAATATATTGACACTTTATTTCAACCTATGATAGACGTTTACGTCGTTATGTGCCAGTCCGTGTTAAATTCTCGCCAAGTGTCTTACATGCCTGAAGCAGACTCACACTTTGAAAAAACTTTCAAGTGACTTATGTCAAAATGTGATTTAATTTTGAGATATTTATTGTTTGTAATAAATTCTAAGCTTCATTTAAGCTAAGTCAAATCAATTCTAACATTATTACACCTTGTTTCACCAAAAGAGCTCTCCAAATTATTGGTAAGAATAACCAACAATCTTTCTTGACACAAATTTTATCGTTGGGAGTATAAATATTAGTGACTTTTAAAGAGAATCGATCGTGGTAAGTATACTTGCTATTCATTCCAGAAAATTACTTTCGTGATTTTTGTCTTCTGAGACCTAAAATATAAGTCGGCATAATAAGTATAGAAGTTTACGTCGTTTTGGTTGTATGCGGATTAGATACTCGCCAAAGGTTATGCATTTTTAATTTCGATAAATTCAGATGAGAGATTTAAATTTCTCACCAGTCATTCAAATTCATTGTTGAACATTGATTTCAGCATTGGTACCTATGAATACAAGTTACATGAGGTTTGTTAATGTACGAAACGATTTCTTCAGTGTCTCAGTTATAATTGCTTTTCAGCGTCTCAGAAACGATATTTCTATAACAATAAATTTTAGGAAATTTACCTGTTTAAATATCACGTTTTAGTTTAAAAAATCCACTTGCTGCTTAAGATGCGTAGAAAGAAAAAATAAAAGCATTGTGGTTGATACGAATCATACCATTCACATTGAAGGAGACTTTCTAATACAGTAAGAACACGAAACTTGGAACAGGTTTTTGCCCAACTGTGATGTATGTTTGAGATGTATACTCGTTTATTATGAATTTCTTTCTTTCTTTAAAGTAAGAGCAGTCAACTCTATCCCTAATACACACAATTTCATCAAAAGAAACCCCACAAATTGAAGGTAAGTATAATTACCACCTCAAAAAATCTCATTTGGCATAAATCTTAACGTTGAAGATAGAAAGCTTAACTACTTTTGATTAATATATTTAGTGGAAACTATACATACCACTCATTTCAAAATATTATTTACATCTGTTTAAGCTTATCAGACCTTAAAAAATATGTTGACACAGTATTTGAATGTAAAATAAATGTTTACGTCGTTATATGCGAATACGTGTTTCTTTTTGGCCAAAGTTCTTCCATGCACGAAGCAGTTTCACGCTCTATGAACACAACTTGAAAGTGATTTTGACAAATTGTAACGTAAGTTAGCGATTTATGTAGGTGTATCTTGAATTCTAATCTTCCTTTAAGCTGAGTTTAGTCAATTCAACCTAATTACACACTGACTCATGAAAAGAATTATTGGTAAATATAATTACCACTTCAAAGTTTCTCGTTTGACAGGAATTTTAGCGTTCAAGATAGAAAGTTTAACGAAATTTGTGAAATATATTAATTGGTAATAATACTTACCATTAATTTCATAGTGTTTATAGGCATCTCAGACCTTGTAAAATATGTTGACACTTTATTTCAATGTATGATAGACGTTTACGTCGTTATGTGCCAGTCCGTGTTAAATTCTCGCCAACTGTCGTACGTGTATGAAGCAGACTCCCAATTTGAACAAACCTTTCAAGTGTTATTTGCCCAAATGTGATGTAACTTTGAGATATTTATAGGTTTTTAGAAATTCTAAGCTTCCTTTAAGCTAAGGCAAGTCAATTCTAAATTTATTACACCTTTTTTAATTCAAAGAGCTCTGCAAATTATTGGTAAGTATATCTAAATTTTCTTCTTGACACAAATTTTATCGTTGGGAGTATAAACATTAGTAACTTTTAAAGAGAATCGACGGTGGTAAGTATACTTGCTATTCATTCCAGAAAATTACTTTCATGATTTTTGTCTTCTGAGACCTAAAAATAAGTCGGAAGTTTATATCAATGAAGTATAGAAATTTACGTCGTTTTGGTTGTATGCGGATTGGATACTCCCCAAATGTTATGCATTTTTATTTTCGCTATATTCAGATGAAATATTTGAATTTCTCACCAGTCATTCAAATTCATTGTTGAACATTTATGAAAACATTGGTACCTATCAATATATATTACATGAGTATTATTTATGTACGAAACGGTTTTTTAGTGTTTCAGTTACAATTGTTTTCATCGTCCCAGAAACAACATTTTTGTAATACTAAATTTTAAGAAATGTACCTGTTTAAATATCACTTTTTAGGTTAGAAAGAACACGATCTTGCTACTTGTGATGCGTAGAAAGAAAAAATAACCACATTTTGGTTGATACGAATCTTACCATTCACATTTAAAGAGACTTTCACATACGCTGAGAAAACGAATCTTGGAAGAGGTTTTTGAAAATCTGTGATGTATGTTTGAGATGTATACTTGTTAATTATGAATTTTTATTTTTCTTTTCAGTAAGAGCAGTCAACTCGATCCTTAATACGCACTATTTAATCAAAAGAAAATCCCCAAATTAATGGTAAGTATAAATTCCATCTCCAAACATTCTCGTTTGACATACATTTTAACATTTGGAATAGAAAGCTTAAGGAATTTCGATAAATATATTGAGATGTAACTATACATACCACCCGTTTCAAAATATTATTTATATTTGTTTAAGCTTATCAGACCGTAAAAATTTGTTGACACAGTATTTCAATGTAGAATAAAGGTTTACGTCGTTATTTGCGAATACGTATTTTTTTTGGCCAAATTTCTTGCATGCACGAAGCAGTTTCACGCTCTATTAACACGACTTGAAAGTGATTATTGACAAATTGAAACGTACGTTAAATTGTAATATTCCTGTAAGCTAAGTTTTACCAATTGAACCTAATTACACCCTCTCTCATAAAAAGATTATCCCCGAAATATTGGTAAGTATAAATACCACTTCAAAGAATCTCGTTTGACATGAATTTTAGTGTTCAAGATAGAAAGTTTAACGAAATTTGTGAAATATATTTAGTGGTGATAATACTTACCATTAATTTCATAGTATTATTTTCATGTTTAGAAGCATCTCAGACCTTATAAAATATGTTGAATCTTTATTTCAATATACGATCGACGTTTACGTCGTTATGTGCCAGTCAGTGTTAAATTCTCGCCAAGTGTCTTACATGCATGAAGCAGACTCACACTTTGATCAAACTTTCAAGTGACTTTTGTCCAAATGTGATTTAATTTTGAGATATTTATTGTTTGTTATCAATTCTAAGCTTCCTTTAAGTTAAGTGAAGTCAATTCTAACATTATTACAACTTGTTTCACCAAAAGAGCTCTCCAAATTATTGTTAAGAATATCCAAGAGTCTTTCTTGACACAAATTTTATCGTTGGGAGTAGAAAGATTAGTGACTTTTAAAGAGAATCGACGGTGGTAAGTATACTTGCTCTTCACTTCATAAAATTACTTTCATGGTTTTTGTCTTCTGAGACCTAAAGGATAATTTGGCAATTTATGTCATTGAAGTATAGAAGTTTATATCGCTGTGGTTGTATGCGTATTAGATTCTCACCAAAGGGTATACAACTTTTATTTTCGCTAAATTCGGATGAGAGATTTGAATTTCTCACCAGTCATTCAAATTCATTGTTGAACATTGATTAAAGCATTGGTAGTTATGAATACAAGTTACATGAGTTTTTTTTATGTACGAAACAATTTCTTTAACGTCTTAGAAACAACATTTCTATAACACAAAATTGTAAGAAATGTACCTGTTTAAATATCATTTTAGTTTAAAAAAATCCTATTGCTGCTTGCGATGCGTAGAAATAATACATAAAAGGATTGTGGTAGATACAAATCTTACAATTCACATTAAAGGAGACTTTCAAATACTTTAATTACACGAACCTTGGAAGAGGATTTTGCCCAACTATGATGTATGTTTGAGATATATACTCGTTTATTATGAATTTCAATCTTTCTTTAAAGTAAAAGCAGTCAACTCTATCCCTAATACACACTATTTCATCAAAAGAAACCCCCCTAATTAAAAGTAACTATAATTACCACCACAAAAAAATCCCATTTGGCATGAATCTTAACGTTGAAGATAGAAAGCTTAACTAATTTTGATTAATATATTTAGTGGAAACAATACATACCCTCATTTCAAAATATTATTTACATCTGTTTAAGCTTATCAGACCTTAAAAAATATGTTGACACAGTATTTCAATGTAAAATAAAGGTTTACGTCGTTATTTGCGACTACGTGTTTCTTTTTGGCAAAAGTTCTTGCATGCACGAAGCAGTTTCACGCTCTATTAACACAACTTGAAAGTGATTTTGTGAAACTGTAACGAACGTTGAATTCTAATATTCCTGTAAGCTAAGTTTTGCCAATTCAACCTAATTACACCCTCTCTCATAAAAAGATAATCCCCGAAATGTTTGTAAGTATAAGTACAACTTCAAAGAATCTCGTTTGATATGAATTTTAGTGTTCAAGACAGAAAGTGTAACGAAATTTGTGAAATAAAATTACTTACCATTAATTTCATAGTATTAATTTCGTGTTTAGAAGCATCTCAGAACTTATAAAATATGTTGACACTTTATTTCAATGTACGATAGACCTTTACGTCGTTATGTGCCAGTCCGTGTTAAATTCTCGCCAAGTGTCTTACATGCATGGAGCAGGCTGCTAATTTGAACAAACCTTTCAATTGACTTTTGTCCAAATGTGATTTAATTTCCAGATATTTATTGTTTGTTACAAATTCTAAGCTTCCTTTAAGCTAAGGCAAGTCAAATCTAACATTATTACACCTTGTTTCATCAAAAGAGCTCTCCAAATTATTGGTAAGAATATCCAAGAATCTTTCTTGACACAAATTTTTCGTTGGGAGTAGAAGGATTAGTGATTTTTAAAGAGTATCGACGGTCGTAAGTTAACTTCATAAAATTACATTCATGATTTTTGTCTTCTGAGACCTAAAAAGTAAGTTGGCAATTTATGTCAATGAAGTATAGAAGTTTATGTCGCTGTGGTAGTATGCGTATTAGATTCTCGCCAAAGGTTATGCACCTTTTAATTTCGCTAAATTCAGATAAGAGATTTGAATTTCACACCAGGCATCCAAAAACATTGTGGAACATTGATTAAAACATTGGTAACTATGAATAGAACTTACATGAGTTTTGCTTATGTACGAAACGGTTTCTTTATTGTATCAGTTGTAATTGCTTTTCAGGGTCTCAGAACAACATTACACTAAATTTTAAGAAATGTACCTGTTTAAATATCACTTTTTAGTTTAAAAAAATTCTCTTGCTGCTTGTGATGCGTAGAAAGAAAAAATAAAAGCATTGTGGTTGATACGAATCTTACCATTCACATTAAAGGAGACTTTCAAATACTCTAAAAACACGAAACTTGGAACAGGTTTTTGCCCAACTGTGATGTATGTTTGAGATATATACTCGTTTATTATGAATTTCAATCTTTCTTTAAAGTAAGAGCAGTCAACTCTACCCTAATACACACTATTTAAACAAAAGAAACCCCCCTAATTAAAGGTAAGTATAAGTACCACCTCAAAAAAATCTCATTTGGCATGAATCTTAACGCTGAAGATAGAAAGCTTAACTACTTTTGATTAATATATTTAGTGGTAACTAAACATACCACTCATTTCAAAACATTTACATCTGTTTAAGCTTATCAGACCATAAAAAATATGTTGACACAGTATTTGAATGTAAAATAAAGGGTTACGTCGTTATTTGCGAATACGTGTTTCTTTTTGGCCAAAGTTCTTCCATGCACGAAGCAGTATCACGGTCTATGGACACAACTTGAAAGAGATTTTGACAAATTGTAACGTAAGTTAACGATTTATGTAGGTTTATCTTGAATTCTAATCTTCTTTAAGCTGAGTTTAGTCAATTCAACCTAATTACACACTGACTCATGAAAAGAATTATTGGTAAATATAATTACCACTTCAAAGTTTCTCGTTTGACAGGAATTTTAGCGTTCAAGATAGAAAGTTTAACGAAATTTGTGAAATATATTAATTGGTAATAATACTTACCATTAATTTCATAGTGTTTATAGGCATCTCAGACATTGTAAAATATGTTGACACTTTATTTCAATGTATGATAGACCTTTACGTCGTTATGTGCCAGTCCGTGTTAAATTCTCGCCAACTGTCGTACGTGTATGAAGCAGACTCCCTATTTGAACTAACCTTTCAAGTGTTTCTTGCCCAAATGTGATGTAACTTTATATATTTATAGGTTTTTAGAAATTCTAAGTTTCCTTTAAGATAAGTCAAGTCAATTCGAAATTTATTACACCTTGTTTCATTAAAAGAGCTCTCCAAATTATTGGTAAGTATATCCAAGAATCTTTCTTGACACAAATTTTATCGTTGGGATTATAAATATTAGTGACTTCGACGGTGGTAAGTATACTTGCTATTCAATCCAAAAAATCACTTTCATGATTTTTGTCTTCTGAGAACTAAAAATAAGTTGGCAATTTATATCAATGAAGTATAGAAGTTTATGTCGTTTTGGTTGTATGCGGATTATATACTCGCCAAAGGTTATGCATTTTTATTTTCGCTATATTCATATGAGAGATTTGAATTTCTCACCAGTCATTCAAATTCATAGTTGAACATTGATTAAAGCATTGGTACCTCTGAATACAAGTTACATGAGTTTTTTTATGTACGAAACGATTTCTTCAGTGTCTCAGTTATAATTGCTTTTCAGCGTCTCCGAAACGATATTTCTATAACACTAAATTTTAAGATATGTACCTGTTTAAATATCACTTTTTAGTTGAGAAACAACAAGCTGTTGCTGCTTGTGGGGCGTAGAAAGAAAAAATAACCCCATTGTAATTGATACGAATCTTACCATTCAAATTTCACATACGCTGAGAAAACGAATCTTGGAAGAGATTTTTGACCAACTGTGATGTATGTTTGAGTTGTATACTTGTTTATTATGAATTTTTTCTTTCTTTATAGTAAGAGCAGTCAATTCTATCCCCAATACACACTATTTCATCAAAAGAAACTCCCCAAATTAAGGGTAAGTATAATTACCACAAAAAAAATCACATTTTACATGAATGTTCCGTTTAGGATAAAATGCTTAACGAAATTTAAAGACTAGATTGAGCGGTAACTATACATTCCACTCATGTGAAAACATTATTTCCAAGAATCTAAGATTCTCAAATCTTAAAATGTATAATAAAAATTTATGTCAATATACGAAAGAAATTTACGTCATGTGCCATTCCGTGTGAAATTCTCGCCAACTCTTCTGCATGCATGGTGCAGACTCACATTTTGAACAAACCTTGCGTGTCATTTTTCCCAAACTTTCATGTAATTTTGAGATATTTGTAGGCTTTTATGAATTCTAATCTTCCTTTAAGCTAAGTACAGTTAATTCTAACCTTATTACACTTTGTTATATCAAAAGGACCTCGCAAAATTGTTGGGAAGTATAATTATTATATCGAAAAATTTTTCTTGATACCAATTTTAGCGTTGAAGGTAGAAAGATTAAAAACTTTTAATGCTCGGTGTTGGTAACCATACATGCCATTCATTTCAAGAAATTAGTTTCATGATTTTTTATCTGAGACCCGAAATATTTGCTGGCAATTTATATCAAAGAAGGATAGAAATTTACGTCGCCTTGATTGTACGCGTATTAGATTCTCGCAACAGGGTAGGCATCCTTAATTTTCGCAATATTCAGATACTTCTCACCAATCATCCAAATTCATTGTTGAACATAGATTATAACATTGGTTCCTATGAATGAAACATGTTACGTGAGTCATTTTGTGTACTAACAAATTCACTAGTGTTTCAGACATAATCGCATTTCAGCGTCTGAGAAACAACATATTTACAATACTAAATTTCAAGAAATGTACCCGTTTAATTATTACTTTTTAGTCTCAAAAAACACCCTCTTGATGCTTATGAAGCGTAGAAAGAAAAAATAACCACATTGTGGTTGGTAAGAATCTTACCATTCATATTAATGGAGACTTTCACACACTCTGAAACACGAAACTTGGAAGAGATTTCTCTCCAACTGTGATGTATGTTTGAGATGTATACTTGTTAATTTTGAATTTTAAACTTTCTTTAAAGTAAGAGCAGTCAATTCTATCCTTAATACGCACTATTTAATTAAAAGAAAATCCCCAAATTAATGGTAAGTATAAACTCCATCTCCAAAATTTCTCGTTTGACATACATTTTAACGTTGAGGATAGAAGGCTTAACGAATTTCGACAAATATATTAAGAGTAACTATACATACCACCCATTTCAAAACATTATTTACATGTGTTTAAGCTTATCAGACCGTAAAAATTTGTTGACACAGTATTTCAATGTAGAATAAAGGTTTACGTCATTATTTGCGATTACGTATTATTTTTGGCCAAATTTCTTGTATGCACGAATCGTTTTCACGCTGTATGAACACAACTTGAAAGTGATTTTTGACAAATTGTAACGTACGTTGAATTGTAATCTTCCTGTAAGCTAAG
Source organism: Coptotermes formosanus (assembly GCA_013340265.1). Lineage (NCBI taxonomy): Eukaryota > Metazoa > Arthropoda > Insecta > Blattodea > Rhinotermitidae > Coptotermes > Coptotermes formosanus. Next base: position 9,292 of record BLKM01000842.1, read on the forward strand.
TTTTGCCAATTCAAACTAATTACACCCTCTCTCATAAAAAGATTATCCCCGAAATATTGGTAAGTATAAATACCACTTCAAAGAATCTCGTTTGATATGAATTTTAGTGTTCAAGATAGTAAGTATAACGAAATTTGTGAAATATATTTAGTGGTGATAATACTTACCATTAATTTCATAGTATTATTTCCATATTTACAAGCATCTCATACCTTATAAAATATGTTGACACTTTATTTCAATGTACGATAGACGATTACGTCGTTATGTGCCAGTCCGTGTTAAATTCTCGCCAAGTGTCTTACATGCATGAAGCAGACTCACACTTTGAACAATCTTTCAAGTGACTTTTGTCCAAATGTGATTTAATTTTGAGATATTTATTGTTTGTTATAAATTCCAAGCTTCCTTTAAGCTAAGTCAAGTCAATTCTAAATTTATTACACCTTGTTTGATTAAAAGAGCTCTCCAAATTATTGGTAAGTATATCCAAGAATCTTTCTTGACACAAATTTTATCGTTGGAATTATAATTATTAGTGACTTCGACGGTGGTAAGTATACTTGCTATTCAATCCAAAAAATCATTTTCATGATTTTTGTCTTCTGAGACCTAAAAAATAGGTTGGCAATTTATATCAATGAAGTATAGAAATTTACGTCATTTTGGTTGTATGCGGATTAGATACCCGCCAAAGGTTATGCATTTTTATTTTCGCTATATTCATATGAGAGATTTGAATTTCTCACCAGTCACTCAAATTCATTGTTGAACATTGATTAAAGCATTGGTACCTCTGAATACAAGTTACATGAGTTTTTTTATGTACGAAACGATTTCTTCAGTGTCTCAGTTATAATTGCTTTTCAGCGTCTCCGAAACGATATTTCTATAACACTAAATTTTAAGATATGTACCTGTTTAAATATCACTTTTTAGTTGAGAAACAACAAGCTGTTGCTGCTTGTGGGGCGTAGAAAGAAAAAATAACCCCATTGTAATTGATACGAATCTTACCATTCAAATTTCACATACGCTGAGAAAACGAATCTTGGAAGAGATTTTTGACCAACTGTGATGTATGTTTGAGTTGTATACTTGTTTATTATGAATTTTTATCTTTCCTTGAAGTAACAGCAGTCATTTCTATCCCCAATACACATTATTTCATCAAAAGAAACTCCCCAAATTAAGGGTAAGTATAATTACCAACTAAAAAAATCACATTTTACATGAATGTTCCGTTTAGGATAAAAAGCTTAACGAAATTTGAAGATTAGATTGAGCGGTAACTATACATTCCACTCATGTGAAAACATTATTTCCAAGAATCTAAGATTCTCAAACCTTAAAATGTATAATAAAAACTTATTTCAATATAAGATAGATATTTGCGTCGTTATGTGCCATTCCGTGTTAAATTCTCGCCAACTGTTCTGCATGCATGGAGCAGACTCACATTTTGAACAAACCTTGCGTGTCATTTTTTCCAAAATTTCATGTACTTTTGAGATATTTGTAGGCTTTTATGAATTCTAATCTTCCTTTAAGCTAAGTACAGTTAATTCTAACCTTATTACACTTTGTTATATTAAAAGGAGCCCCCAAAATTATTGGGAAGAGTAATTATTATATCGAAAAATCTTTCTTGATACCAATTTTAGTGTTGAAGGTAGAAAGATTATAAACTTTTAAATACTCGGTGGTGGTAACCATACGTGCCATTCATTTCAAGAAATTAGTTTCATGATTTTTTATCTGAAACCCGAAAAATTTGCTGGCAATTTATATCAAAGAAGGATAGGAATTTACGTCGCCTTGATTGTACGCATATTAGATTCTCGCAACAGGGTAGGCATCCTTAATTTTCCCAATATTCAGATACTTCTCACCAATCATCCAAATTCATTGTTGAACATAGATTATAACATTGGTTCCTATGAATAAAACATGTTACGTGATTTATTTTGTGTACTAACAAAT
>BLKM01000842.1:17376-45527 GCA_013340265.1 Coptotermes formosanus
ACATAGATTATAACATTGGTTCCTATGAATAAAACATGTTACGTGATTTATTTTGTGTACTAACAAATTCACTAGTGTATGAGACATAATCGCATTTCAGCGTCTGAGTAACAACATTTTTACAATACTAAATTTTAACAAATGTACCCGTTTAATTATTACTTATTGTCTCAAAAAACACCCTCTTGATGCTTATGAAGCGTAGAAAGAAAAAATAACCACATTGTGGTTGGTAAGAATCTTACCATTCAAATTAATGGTGACTTTCACACACTCTGAGAACACGAAACTTGGAAGAGATTTCTCTCCAACTGTGATGTATTTTTGAGATGTATTCTTGTTAATTTTGAATTTTAATCTTTCTTTAAAGTAAGAGCAGTCAATTCTATCCTTAATACGCACTATTTAATCAAAAGAAAATCCCGAAATTAATGGTAAGTATAAACTCCATCTCCAAAAATTCTCGTTTGACATACATTTTAACGTTGAGGATAGAAAGCTTAACGAATTTCGATAAATATATTGATAGGTAACTATACATACCACACATTTCAAAACATTATTTACATGTGTTTAAGCTTATCAGACCGTAAAAATATTTTGACACAGTATTTCAATGTGGAATAAAGTTTTACGTCGTTATTTGCGAATACGTTTTTTTTGGCCAAAGTTCTTGCATGCACGAAGCGGTTTCACGCTCTATGAACACAACTTGAAAGTGATTTTTGACAAATTGTAACGTACGTTGAATTGTAATCTTCCTGTAAGCTAAGTTTTGTCAATTCAAACTAATTACACCCTCTCTCATAAAAAGATTATCCCCGAAATATTGGTAAGTATAAATACCACTTCAGAGAATCTCGTTTGACATGAATTTTAGTGTTCAAGATAGAAAGTTTAACGAAATTTGTGAAATAAATTTAGTGGTGACAGTACTTACCATTAATTTCATAGTATTATTTTCATATTTAGAAGCATCTCTGACCTTAGTTTTTAAGGTCTGAATTGCCTTACATTGATTACTGCATTGGTAGGTATCAAAAATAAATGTTACCTAACATATACATAAGTACGAATACTCTTCATCGGTTACTTAGAAATAATTGCTTTTCAGGGACTGAGAATGAATATTTTTACAGTACAAAAAATTAGAACTTTACATGGACAAATATCACACTTTAGACTAAAATACACACCCTCCAGCTGCTTATGTGCAGTGGATGTGAGAAACAATCAATTTGTTGTTGCACACTTTCTTCCCATTCATATAAAAAAGTCTCCTATACACGGTTTGAACAAGAAGATGGAAGAAATTTTGGCCGCAATAAGGTGCAAGTTTGAGGTGTGGGTTTGTTATTTATGAGTATTAATCTTACCTTAAGGTAAGTTCAATCAATTCTACCCTTAATACATATTATTACATCAAGAGAGACTTCCAAACTTAAAGTTAAGTATAATTACAACCCAATAAAATCTGATTTGACATGATTTTTAGCGGTCCATAATGAAAATTTAACAAAATTTTGAGAGTTTATTGAGTGGTAGGTGCTTTTACCATTCAATTCAATTTAATAATTTCATGTGTCCAACGTTCTTAGACCACCCAATTTATATGGACAACGTATTTTAAAAGAAGGATGCAGCATTACGAAGATATAAGTTTCAATTTTGCCAACGGATTTGATTGAAAAAGCAGCCTCTCACTTTACGTACTTGGAAGAACGTTTAGACCTAACGTGCCGTAACTTAGAGTTTGATGTAGTTATCATGGATTTTAATCTTCCTTCAAGCAAAGTTTGGTCATTTTTCCCCTTCTTACGCACTCTTTATCAAAACGAGACACCATCCTTATTGGAAATAATAATTACAACATCAAAAATTCTTTCTTGAAGCCAATTGTAGCTTGAGGTTTGAAAATTAAAGAAATTGGAAGAAAGCATTCAATGGTAACTATACTTACCATTCACTTCAATTCATTAATTTCATTCTTTTCAGCTTCTCAGAAATTAAAAATGTGTTGATTCTGTATTTCGTGTACATCATTAGAGGAGAGAAGTTTCGGTTAGATACAGATAAGTTTTCGACAGAATAGACGGCGTGTTTAATTATCTAATAATTAACATGACAAAAGTTATTAATTTATTACAAAATAAATCAAATTCATTGCCTTACATTGATTACAGCATTGGTAGGTATCAAAAATAAATGTTACGTAACATATACATAAGTACGAATCATCCTCAACATTAGTTAGAAAAAATTGCTTTTCTGCGACTGAGAACGGATATATTACCGTAAAAAAAACAAAGAACTTTACATGTACAAATATCACCATTTAGACTAAAATACACACCCTCCCGCTGCTTATGTGCAGTGGATGTGAGAATCAATCAATTTGATGTTGCACACTTTCTTCCCATTCATTTTAAATGAGTCTCCTATACACGGTTTGAACAAGTAGTTGGAAGAAATTTTGGCCACAATAAGGTGCATGTTTGATGTGTGGGTTTGTTATTTTTGAGTATTAATCTTACCTTCAGGTATGTTCAATCAATTCTACCCTTAATACACATTATTTTATGAAGTGAAACCTCCAAACATAAAGGTAAGTATAATTACCACCCAATAAAATCTCATTTGACATGATTTTTGCGATCCAGAAAGAAATTTTAAAAAAATTTTGAGAATTTATTGAGTGGTAAGTATTCTTACCATTCAATTCAATTTAATAATTTCATGTGTCAAAAGATCTTAGACCTCCCAATATATATATACACTGTATTTTAAAAGAAGGATGCAGCTTTACGAATATATGTGCTTCACTTTCACCAGCTGATTTGATTGAAAAAGCAGCCTCTCACTTTTCGTACTTGGAAGAGTTTTTTCACCAAACGTGACATAACTTAGAGTTTCATGTAGTTATCATGAATTTCAATCTTCCTTCAAGCAAAGTTTGATCATTTCTACCCTTCTTACGCCCTCTTTTATCAAAAGGAGAAATCCTTTTTGGTAAGTATAATTACCACATCAAAAATTCTTTCTTGAAGCCAATTTTAGCTTGAGGATTGAACACTTAAAGAAATTTGAAGAAAACATTGAGTGGTAAATATACTTACAATTTACTTCAAATCTATAGTTTATTTCTTTTCAGCTTCTCAGACAATAAAAAATATGTTGGTCCTGTATTTCGTGTACATCATTAGAGGAGAGAAGTTTTGGTTAGATATATTAAAGTTTTCGACCGATTAGTAAGCCTGTTTAATTTTCTAATGATTAAGATGACAAAAGTTATTAATTTATTACAAAATAAATCAAATTCATTGCCTTACATTTATTACAGCATTCGTAGGAATCAAAAGTAAATGTTACCTAACATATACATCAGTACGAGTAATCTTCATCGGTTACTTAGAAATAATTGCTTTTCATCGACTGAGAAGGAATATATTTGCAGTAAAAAAATTAGAACTTTACATGTACAAATATAAACAATTAGACTAAAATACACACCCTCCAGCTGCTTATGTGCAGTGGATGTGAGAATCAATCAATTTGTGGTTGCACACTTTCTTCCCATCCATTTAAAAAGAGTCTCCTACACACGGTTTGATCAAGTAGATGGAAGAAATTTTGCCGTAATAAGTTGGAAGTTTGAGGTGTGGGTTTGTTATTTTTGATTATTAATCTTACCTTCAGGTAACTTCAATCAATTCTACCCTTAATACACATTATTACATAAAGAGTAACCCCCAAACTTAAAGGTAAGTATAATTTCCACCCAATAAAGTCCCAATTGACATGACTTTAACGATCCAGAAAAAAGTGCAACAAAATTTTAAGAGTTTATTGAGTGGTAGGTGCTTTTACCATTCATTTCTATGTAAAATTTCATGTGTTCAATCTTCTTATACCTCACAAAATATATTGACTCTGTACTTTAAATGAAGAACACAGCTTCAAGGAAGATATGAGCTTAAGTTCGCCAACAGATTTGATTGAAAAAGGAGCCTCTCACTCTACGTATTTGGAAGGGTTTTTTGACGAAACATGATGTAACATAGAGATTCATGTAGGTTTATAATGAATTATAATATTCCTTCAAGCAAAGTTTGGTCATTTGTACCCTTCTTACGCACTCTTTAATTAAAAGGAGACACCATCCTTATTGGAAATCATAATTACAACATCAAAAATTCTTTCTTGAAGCCAATTTTAGCTTGAGGTTTGAAAATATAAAGAATTTGGAAGAAAGCATTCAGTGGTAAATATACTTACCATTCACTTCAATTCATTAATTGCATTCATTCAGGTTCAAAGACATTGAAAAAAAGTTGATTCTGTATTTCGTGTACATCATTAGAGGGAGAAGTTTGGTTTGATATAGTGAAGTTTTCGACCGAATAGACGGCGTGTTTAATTATCTAATAATTAACATGACAAAAGTTATTAATTTATTACAAAATAAATCAAATTCATTGCCTTACATTGATTACAGCATTGGTAGGTATCAAAAATAAATGTTACGTAACATATACATAAGTACGAATCATCCTCAACGGTTAGTTAGAAAAAATTGTTTTCGGCGACAGAACGGATATATTACCGTAAAAAAAACAAAGAACTTTACATGTACAAATATCACCATTTAGACTAAAATACACACCCTCCCGCTGCTTATGTGCAGTGGATGTGAGAATCAATCAATTTGATGTTGCACACTTTCTTCCCATTCATTTTAAATGAGTCTCCTATACACGGTTTGAACAAGTATTTTGAAGAAATTTTGCCGTAATAAGGTGCAAGTTTGAGGTGTGGGTTTGTTATTTATGATTATTAATCTTACCTTCAGGTAACTTCAATCAATTCTACCTTTAATACACATTATTACATGAAGAGAAACCTCCAAACTTAAAGGTAGGTATAATTACCACCCAATAAAATCCCATTTGGCATAATTTTTAGCGATCCATAAAGAAATTTTAACAAAATTTTGAGAGTTCATTGAGTGGTAAGTATTGTTACCTTTCAATTCAATTTAATAATTTCATGTGTCAAAATTTCTTAGACCTCCCAATATATATTGACTCTGTATTTTAAAAGAAGGATGGAGCTTTACGAAGATATGAGCTTCACTTTCGCCAACGGATTTGATTGAAAAAGCAGCCTCTCACTTTACGTACTTGGAAGAACGTTTAGACCTAACGTGCCGTAACTTAGAGTTTGATGTAGTTATCATGGATTTTAATCTTCCTTCAAGCAAAGTTTGGTCATTTCTCCCCTTACGCACTCTTTTATTAAAAGGAGACACCATCCTTATTGGAAAGTATAATTACAACATCAAAAATTCTTTCTTGAATCCAATTTTAGCTTGAGGTTAGAAAACTTAAAGAAATTGGAAGAAAGCATTCAGTGGTAACTATACTTACCATTCACTTTAATTCATTAATTTCATTCTTTTCAGCTTCTCAGAAATTAAAAATATGTTGATTCTCTATTTCGTGTACATCATTAGAGGTGAGAAGTTTTGGTTAGATATAGTTAAGTTTACGTCCGAATAGACGGAATGTTTAATTATCAAATAATTAACATGACAAAAGTTATTAATTTATTACAAAATAAATCAAATTCATTGCCTTACATTGATTACAGCATTGGTAGGTATCAAAAATAAATGTTACCTAACATATACATAAGTACGAATCATCTTCAACGGTTACTTAGAAATAATTGCTTTTCAGCGACTGAGAACGAATATTTTTACAGAAAAAAAATTAGAACTTTACATGTACAAATATCACCCTTTAGACTAAAATACACACCCTCCAGCTGCTTATCTGCAGTGGCCGTGAGAAACAATCAATTTGTGGTTGCACACTTTCTTCCCATTCATTTAAAAGTAGTCTCCTATACACGGTTTGAACAAGTAGTTGGAAGAAATTTTGGCCGCAATAAGGTGCATGTTTGATGTGTGGGTGTGTTATTTTTGAGTATTAATCTTACCTTCAGGTATGTTCAATTAATTCTACCCTTAATACACATTATTATATGAAGTGAAACCTCCAAACATAAAGGTAAGTATAATTACAACCCAATAAAATCTCATTTGACATGATTTTTAGCTATCCATAAAGAAATTTTAACAAAATTTTGAGAGTTTATTGAGTGGTAAATATTCTTAACCATTCAATTAAATTTTAATAACTTCATGTGTCAAAGTTTTTTGACCTCCCAATATCTGTTGTCACTGTATTTTAAAAGAAGGATGCAGCTTTACGAATATATGAGCTTCACTTTCGCCAACGGATTTGATTGAAATGCAGCCTGTCACTTTACGTACTTGGAAGAGCATTTTTCACCAAACGTGCCGTAACTTAGAGTTTCATGTAGTTATCATGAATTTTAATCTTCCTTCAAGCAAAGTTTGGTCATTTCTCCCCTTCTTACGCACTCTTTTATTAAAAGGAAACACCATTATTATTGGAAAGTATAATTACAACATGAAAAATTCTTTCTTGAATCCAATTGTAGCTTGAGGATTGAAAACTTAAAGAAATTTGAAGAAAGCATTCAGTGGTAACTATACTTACCATTCACTTCAATTCAATAATTTCATTCTTTTCAGCTTCAAAGACATTCAAAAAAAGTTCATTCTGTATTTCCTGTACATCATTAGAGGAGAGAAGTTTGGTTTGTTTTCGACCGAATAGTAGGCGTGTTTAATTTTCTAATAATTAAGATGACAAAACTTATTAATTTATTACAAAATAGATCAAATTCATTGCCTTACATTGATTACAGCATTGGTAGGTATCAGAAGTAAATGTTACCTAACATATACATATGTACGAATACTCTTCATCGGTTACTTAGAAATAATTGCTTTTCAGGGACTGAGAATGAATATTTTTACAGTACAAAATTTGGAATTTTACATGTACAAATATCACCCTTCAGACTAAAATACACACCCTCCAACTGCTTATGTGAAGTGGAAGTGAAAACAAACAATTTGTGGTTGCACAGTTTCTACCCATTCATGTAAAAATAGTCTCCTATACACGGTTTGAACAAGTAGATGGAAGAAATTTTGGCCGCAATAAGGTGCAATTTTGAGGTATGGGTTTGTTATTTATGAGTATTAATCTTATCTTAAGGTAAGTTCAATCAATTCTGCTGTTAATACATATTATTACGTCAAAAGAGTCCTCCAAACTTAAAGGTAAGTATAATTATCAACCAATAAAATCTCATTTGACATGATTTCTAGTGATCCAGAAAGAAATTTTAACAAAATTTTGTGAGTTTATTGAGGGGTAAGTATTATTACCATTCAATTCAATTGAATAGTTTCATGTGTCCAACGTTCTTAGACCACCCAATTTATATGGGCAATGTATTTTAAAAGAAGGCTGCAGCTTTACGAAGATATAAGCCTTAATTTCGCCAACGGATTTGATTGAAAACGCAGCCCCTCACTTTAGGTACTTGGAAGAGTTTTTTCACCAAACGTGACATAACTTAGAGATTCATGTAATTATCATGAATTTCAATCTTCCTTCAAGCAAAGTTTGGTAATTTCTCCCATTCTTACGCACTCTTTTATCAAAACGAGACTCCATCCTTATTGGAAAGAATAATTACAACATCAAAAATTCTTTCTTGAAGCCAATTTTAGCTTGAGGTATGAAAATTAAAGAAATTGGAAGAAAGCATTCAGTGGTAACTATACTTACCATTTACATCAATTCATTAATTTCATTCTTTTCAGCTTCTCAGAAATTACAAATATGTTGATTCTGTATTTCGTGTACATCATTAGAGGAGAGAAGTTTTGTTTAGATTTAGTTAAGTTTTCGACCGAATAGATGGCGTGTTTAATTATCTAATAATTAACATGACAAAAGTTATTAATTTATTACAAAATAAATCAAATTCATTGCCTTACATTGATTACAGCATTGGTAGGTATCAAAAATAAATGTTACCTAACATATACATAAGTACGAATCATCTTCATCGGTTACTTAGAAATAATTGCTTTTCAGCGACTGAGAATGAATATTTTTACAGTAAAAATATTAGAACTTTACATGTACAAATATCACCATTTGGACTAAAATAGACACCTTCCAGCTGCTTATGTGCAGTGGATGTGAGAATCAATCAATTTGTGGTAGCACACTTTCTTCCCATTCATTTAAAAGGAGTCTCCTATACACGGTTTGAACAAGTAGTTGGTAGAAATTTTTGCCGAAATGTGGTGCAAGTTTAAGGTGTGTACTTGTTATTTATGAGTATTAATCTTACCTTCAGGTAACTTCAATCGATTCTACACTTAATACACATTATTACATGAAGAGAAACTCCAAACTTAAAGGTAAGTATAATTACCACCCAAGAAAATCTAATTTGACATGATTTTTAGCTATCCATAAAGAAATTTTAACAAAATTTTGAGATTTTTTTGAGTGGTAAGTATTCTTACCATTCAATTAAATTTTAATTATTTCATGTGTCAAAATTTCTTAGACCCCCCATATATATATTGACACTGTATTTTAAAAACAGGATGCAGCTTTACGAATATATGAGCTTCAATTTCGCCAACGAATTTCATTACAAAAGCAGCCCCTCACTTTACGTACTTGGAAGAGCTTTTTCAACAAACGTGACGTAGCTTAGACTTTCATGTAGTTATCATGAATTTTAATCTTCCTTCAAGCAAAGATTGGTCATTTCTACCCTTCTTACGCCCTCTTTTATCAAACGGAGACAACATCCTTATTGGTAAGTATAATTACCACATCAAAAATTCTTTCTTGAAGCCAATTTTAGCTTGAGGATTGAAAACATAAAGAAATTTGAAGAAAGCATTGAGTGGTAACTATACTTACCATTCACTTCAAATCTATAATTAAATTCTTTTCAGCTTCTCAGACATTAAAAAATATATTGATTCTGTATTTCGTGAACATCTTTAGAGGGGAGAAGTTTGGTTAGATATATCCAAGTTTTCAACCGAATAGTAGACGTGTTTAAGTTTCTAATAATTAAGATTACAAAAGTTATTAATTTATTACAAAATAAATCAAATTCAATGCCTTGCAATATTTACAGCATTGGTAGGTATCAAAAATAAATGTTACCTAACCTATACATAAGTACGATTCATCTTCATCGGTTACTTATAAATAATTGCTTTTCAGCGACTGAGAATGAATATTTTTACGGTAAAAAAATTAGAACTTTACATGTACAAATATCACCCTTTAGACTAAAATATACACCCCCCAGCTGCTTATGTGCAGTGGATGTGAGAATCAATCAATTTGTGGTTGCACACTTTCTTCCCATTTATTTAAAAGAGTCTCCTATACACGGTTTAAAAAAGTAGATGGAAGAAATTTTGCCGTAATAAGGTGCAAGTTTGATGTGTGGGTTTGTCATTTATGATTATTAATCTTACCTTCAGGTAACTTCAATCAATTCTACCCATAATACTCATTATTACATAAAGAGTAACCCCCAAATTTAAAGGTAAGTATAATTACCACCGGATAAAACCTCAATTGACATGACTTTTAGCGATCCAGAAAAAAGTTTAAAAAATTTTGAGAGTTTTTTGAGTGGTAGGTGCTTTACCATTTACTTCTATGTAATAATTTCATGTGTTTAATCTTCTTATACCTCACAAATTATTTTGACACTGTACTTTAAATGAAGGACACAGCTTCACGAAGATATGAGCTTCACATTCGCCAACAGATTTGATTGAAAATAGGAGCTTCTCACTCTACGTATTTGGAAGAGTTTTTTGACGAAACATGATGTAATATCGAGATTCATTTAGGTTTATAATGAAATATATTATTCCTTCAAGCAAAGTTTGGTCATTTCTACCCTTCTTACGTCCTCTTTTAGCAAACGGAGACAACATCCTTATTGGTAAGTATTATTACCACATCAAAATTATTTCTTGAAGCCAATTTTAGCTTGAGGATTGAAAACTTAAAGGAATTTGAAGAAAGCATTGAGTGGTAACTATACTTACCATTCACTTCATATCTATAATTTCATTCCTTTCATCTTCTCAGACATTAAAAAATATTTTGATTCTGTATTTCGTGTACATCTTTAGAGGAGACAAGTTTCGTTTAGATATATTTAAGTTTTCGAGCGAATAGTAGGCGTGTTTAAATTTCTTATAATTAAGATGACAAAAGTTATTAATATATTACAAAATAAATCAAATTCAATGCCTTACAATGATTACAGCATTGGTTGGTATCAAAAATAAATGTTACCTAACATATACATAAGTACGATTCATCTTCATCGGTTACTTAGAAATAATTGCTTTTCAGCGACTGAGAATGAGTACATTTACAGTAAAGAATTAGAACTTTACATGTACAAATATCACCCTTTAGAGTAAAATACACACCCTCCAGCCACTTATGTGCAGTGGATGTGAGGATCAATCAGATTGTGGTTTCACACTTTCTTCCCATTTATTTAAAAGGAGGCTCTTATACACGGTTTGAACATGTAGTTGGAAGAAATATTGCCGTAATAAGGTGCAAGTTTGAGGTGTGGGTTTGTTATATATGAGAATTAATCATACCTTTTGGTAAGTTCAATGAATTGTACCCTTAATACACATTATTAGATGAAGAGAAACCTCCAAACTTAAAGGTAAGTGTAATTACCACCCTTATAAAATATCATTTGACATGATTTTTAGCGAACCATAAAGAAATTTTAACAAAATTTTGAGAGTTTATTGAGTGGTAGGTGCTTTTACCATTTATTTCTATGTAATAATTTCATGTGTTCAATCTTCTTATACCTTAGAAAATATATTGACACTGTACTTTAAATGAAGGACACAGATTCACGAAAATATGAGCTTCAGTTTCGCCAACAGATTTGATAGAAAATAGGAGCCTCTCACTCTACGTATTTTGAACATTTTTTTGACGAAACATGATGTAACATAGAGATTCATGTAGGTTTATAATGAATTATAATATTCCTTCAAGCAAAGTTTGGTCATTTGTACCCTTCTTCCGCCCTCTTTTATCAAACGGACACTACATCCTTATTGGTAAGTATAATTACCACATCAAAAATTCTTTCTTGTAGCCAATTTTTGCTTGAGGATTGAAAACTTAAAGGAATTTGAAGAAAGCATTGACTCGTTACTATACTTACCATTCACTTCATCTCTATAATTTCATTCTTTTCAGCTTCTCAACTTTTAAAAAATATATTGATTCTGTATTTCGTGTACATCTTTAGAGGAGACAAGCTTCGGTTAGATATATTTAAGTTTTTGAGCGAATATTAGGTGTGTTTAAATTTCTTATAATTAAGATGACAAAAGTTATTAATTTATTACAAAATAAATCAAATTCAATGCCTTACAATGATTACAGCATTGGTAGGTATCAAAAATAAATGTTACCTAACATATACATAAGTACGATTCATCTTCATCGGTTACTTAGAAATAATTGCTTTTCAGCGACTGAGAATGAATATTTTACAGTAAAAGAATTAGAACTTTACATGTACAAATATCACCCTTCAGACTAAAATACACACCCTCCAGCTGCTTATGTGAAGTGGATGTGAGAATCAATCAATTTGTGGTTTCACACTTTCTTCCCATTCATTTAAAAGGAGTCTCCTATACACGGTTTGAACAAGTAGATGGAAGAAATTTTGCCGTAATAAGGTGCAAGGTTGAGGTGTGGGTTTGTTATTTATGAGTATTAATCTTACCTACTGGTAAGTTCAATCAATTCTACCCTTAGTACACATTATTAGATGAAGAGAAAACTCCAATCTTAAAGGTAAGTATAATTACCACCCAATAAAATCTCATTTGACATGATTTTTATAGAACCAAAAAGAAATTTAAACAAAATTTTGATAGTTTGAGTGGTAAGTATTCTTACCATTCAATTCAATTTAATTATTTCATGTGTCAAAATTTCCTAGACCTCCCAATATATATTGACACTGTATTTTAAAAGAAGAATGCAGCTTTACGAAAATATGAGCTTGACTTTCGCCAACGGATTTGATTGAAAAAGAAGCCTCTAATTTTACGTACTTGTAAGAGCTTTTTCACCTAACGTGACGTAGCTTAGAGTTTCATGTAGTTATCATGTATTTTAATCTTCCTTCAAGTAAAGTTTGGTGATTTCTACCCATCTTACGCCCTCTTTTATTAAAAGGAGACAATATCCTTATTGGTAAGTATAATTACCCCATCAAAAATTCTTTCTTGAAGCCAATTTTAGCTTGAGTATTGAAAACTTAAAGAAATTTGAAGAAAGAATTGTGTGGTAACTATACTTACCATTCACTTCAAATCTATAATTTCATTCTTTTCATCTTCTCAGGCATTAAAAAATATATTGATTCAGTATTTCGTGTGCAACTTTAGAAGAGATAAGTTTTTTGTTAGTTATATTTAAGTTCTCGACCGAATAGTAGGAGTGTTTAAATTTCTAATAATTAAGATGACAAAAGTTATTAATTTATTACAAAATAAATCAAATTCAGTGCCTTACAATGATTACAGCATAGGTAGGTATCAAAAATAAATGTTACCTAACATATACATAAGTACGTTCATCTTCAACGGTTACTTAGAAATAATTGCTTTTCAGCGACTGAGAATGAATATTTTACAGTAAAATTATTAGAACTTTACATGTACTAATATCACACTTTAGACTAAAATACACACCCTCCAGGTCCTTATGTGCAGTGGAAGTGAGAAACAATCAATTTGTGGTTACACACTTTCTTCCCATTCATTTAAAAGGAGTCTCCTATACACGGTTTGAACAACAAGTTGCTAGTAATTTTTGCCGAAATATGGTGCAAGTTTGAGGTGTGGGTTTGTTATTTATGAGTATTAATCTTACCTTCAAGTAAGCTGAATCAATTCTACCCTTAATACACATTATTACATGAAGAGAAACCTCCAAACTTAAAGGTAAGTATTATTACCACCCAATAAGATCTCATTTGAAATGATTTTTAGCGAACCATAAAGAAATTTTAACAAAATGTTGATAGTCTATTGAGTGGTAGGTGTTTTACCATTTATTTCTAAGTAATAATTACATGTGATCAATCTTCTTATACTTTACAAAATATATTGACACTGTACTTTAAATGAAGGACACAGCTTCACGAAGATATGAGCTTCAGCTTCGCCAACAGATTTGATTGAAAATAGGAGCCTTTCACTCTACGTATTAAGAAGAGTTTTTTGACGAAATATGATGTAACATAGAGATTCATGTAGGTTTATAATGAATTATAGTATTCCTTCAAGCAAAGGTTGGTCGTTTCTACCCTTCTTACACCCTCTTTTATCAAACGGAGACAACATCCTTATTGGTAAGTATAATTACCACATCAAAAATTCTTTCTTGAAGCCAATTTTAGCTTGAGGATTGAAATCTTAAAGGAATTTGAAGAAAGAATTGAGTGGTAACTATACTTACCATTCACTTCAAATCTATAATTTCAATCTTTTCAGCTTCTCAGACATTAAAAAAGTATATTGATTCTCTAATTCCTGTACATCTATAGCGGAGAGGGGTTTTGGTTAGATATATTTAAGTTTTCGAACGAATAGTAGGTGTGTTTAAATTTCTAATAATTAAGATGACAAAAGTTATTAATTTATTACAAAGTAAATCAAATTCAATTCCTTACAATCATTACAGCATTGGTAGGTATCAAAAATAAATGTTACCTAACATATACGATTCATCTTCATCGGTTACTTCGAAATAATTGCCTTTTAGAGACTGAGAATGAATATTTTTACAGTGAAAAAATTAGAACTATTCATGTACAAATATCACCATTTAGACTAAAATATACACCCTCCAGCTGCTTATGTGCAGTGGATGTGAGAATCAATCAATTTGTGGTTGCAAACTTTCATCCCATTTGTTTAAAAGGAGTCTCCTATACACGGTTTGAACAAGTAGATGGAAGAAATTTTGCCGTAAAAAGGTGCAAGTTTGAGGTGTGGGTTTGTTATTAATGAGTATTAATCTTACCTTCATGTAAGTTCAATCAATTCTACCCTTAATACACATTATTACATGAAGAGAAACTTCCAAACAAAGTATAATTACCAACCAATAAAATCTCAATTGTAATGACTTTTAGCGATCCAGAAAAAACTTAACAAAATTTTGAGATTTTATTTAGTGGTAGGTGTTTTACCATTCATTTCTATGTAATTATTTCATGTGTCAAAATTTCTTAGACCTCCCAATATATTTTGAGACTGTATTCTAAAAGAAGGATGCAGCTCTACGAAGATATGAGCATCACTTTCGCCAACGGATTTGACTGAAAAAGCAGCCTCTCACTTTACCTACTTGGAAGAGCTTTTTCAACAAACGTGACGTAACTTAAAGTTTCATGTAGTTATCATGAATTTTAATCTTCCTTCAAGCAAAGTTTGTTCATTTCTACCCTTCTTACGCCCTCTTTTATCAAAAGGAGACAACATCCTTATTGGTAAGTATAATTACCACATCAAAAATAATTTCTTAAAGCCAATCTTACCTTGAGGATTGAAAACTTAAAGAAATTTGAAGAAAGAATTGAGTGGTAACAATACTTACCGTTCACTTCAAGTGTAAAATTTCATTCTTTTCAGCTTCTCAGACATTAAATAATATATTGATTCTGTATTTCGTGTACATCTTTAGAGGAGAGATGTTTTTTTTGATATATAAAATTTTTAACCGAATAGTAGGCGTGTTTAAATTTCTAATAATTATCATGACAAAAGTTTTAATTTGTTACAAAATAAATCAAGTTCAATGCCTTACAATGATTACAGCATTGGTAGGTCTCAAAAATAAATGTTTCCTAACATATTCATAAGTACAATTCAACTTAAACGGTTACTTAGAAATATTTGCTTTGCAGGAACTGAGAATGAATATTTTTACAGTAAAAATATTAGAATATTACATGTAAAAATATCACACTTTAGACTAAAATACACACCCTCCACCTGCTTAAGTGCAGTGGATGTGAGAATCAATAAATTTGTGGATGCACACTTTCTTCCCATTTATTTAAAAGGAGTCTCCTATACACGGTTTGAACAACTAGATGGAAGAAATTTTGCCATAATAAGGTGCAAGTTTGAGGTGTGGGTTTGTTATTTATGATTATTAATCTTACCTTCAGGTAAGTTCAATCAATTCTACCCTTAATACACATTATTACATAAAGAGTAACGCCCAGACTTAAAGGTAAGTATAATTACCACCCAATAAATTCTCAATTGACATGACTTTTAGCGATCCAGAAAAAAGTTTAACAAAATTTTGAGAGTTTATTTAGTGGTAGGTGTTTCACCATTCATTTCTATGTAATAATATCATGTGTTCAATCTTCTTATACCTCTGAAAATATATTGACACTGTACTTTAAATTAAGGACACAGCTTCACGAAGATTTGAGCTTCAGTTTCGCCAACAGATTGGATTGAAAATAGGAGCCTCTCACTCTAAGGATTTGGAAGAGCTTTTTACGAAACATGATGTAATATAGAGATTCAGGTAGATTTATAATGAATTATAATATTCCTTCAAGGAAAGTGATGTCATTTCTACCCTTCTTACGCCTTCTTTTATCAAACGGAGACCACATCCTTATTGGTAAGTATAATTACCACATCAAAATTTCTTTCTTGAAGCCAATTTTAGCTCGAGGATTGAAATCTTAAAGGAATTTGAAGAAAGAATTGAGTGGTAACTATACTTATCATTCTCTTCAAATCTATAATTTCATTCTTTTCAGCTTCTCAGACATTAAAAAATATATTGATTCTGATAGATGGAAGAAATTTTGCCGTAATAAGGTGCACGTTTGAGGTGTGCGTTTTTTATTTATTTGTATTAATCTTTCTTTCAGGTAAGTTCAATCAATTCTACCCTTAATTCACATTATACAATGAAGAGAAACTTCTAAACTTAAAGGTAAGTGTAATTACCACCCAATACAATCTCATCTGATATGATTTTAAGCGATCCATAAAGAAATTTTAACAAAATTTTGAGAGTTTATTGAGTGGTAAGTATTCTTACCATTCAATTCAAATTAATAACTTCATGTGTCAAAATTTCTTACACCTCCCAATATATATTGACAATGTATTTCAAAAGAAGAATGCAGCTTTACGAAGATATGAGCTTTAGTTTCGCCAACGTATTTGATTGAAAAAGCAGCCTCTCACTTTGCATACTTGGAAGAGCTTTTTCACCAAAAGTGACGTAACTTAGAGTTTCATGTAGTTATCATGAATTTTAATCTCCCTTGAAGCAAAGTTTGGTCATTTCTACCCTTCTTACGCCCTCTTTTGTAAAAAGGAGACTACATCCTTATTGGTAAGTATAATTAACACATCAAAAATTCTTTCTTCAAGCCAAATTTAGCTTGAGGATTGAAATCTTAAAGGAATTTGAAGAAAGAATTGAGTGGTAACTATACTTACCATTCACTTCAAATCTATAATTTCATTCTTTTCATCTTCTCAGACATTAAAAAATATTCTGTATTTCGTGTACATCTTTAGAGGAGAGAAGTTTTGGTTAGATATATTTAAGTTTTCGAACGAATAGTAGGCGTGTTTAATTTTCTAATAATTGAGATGACAAAAGTTATTAGTTTAATACAAAATAAATCAAATTCAATTCCTTACAATCATTACAGCATTGGTAGGTATCAAAAATAAATGTAACCTAGCATATACATAAACGCGATTCATCTTTATCGGATACTTAGGAATGCCTTTCAGAGACTGAGAATGAATATTTTGACAGTGAAAAAATTAGAACTTTACAAGTACAAATATTACCATTTAGACTAAAATACACACCCTCCATCTGCTTATGTGCAGTGGATGTGAGAATCAATCAATTTGTGGTTGCACACTTTCTTCCCATTCATTTAAAAGGAGTCTCCTATACACGGTATGAAAATGTAGATGTAAGAAATTTTGCCGTAATAAGGTGCAAGTTTGAGGTGTGGGTTTGTTATTTATGATTATTAATCTAACCTTCAGGTAAGTTCAATCAATTCTACCCTAAATATACCTTATTACATAAAGAGTAACCCTCACACTTAAAGGTAAGTATAATTACCACCCAATAAAATCTCTATTGACATGACTTTTAGCGATCCAGAAAAAAGTTTAACAAAATTTTGAGAGTTTATTTAGTGGTAGGTGCTTTTACCATTCATTTCTATGTAATAATTTCATGTGTTGAATCTTCTTATACCTCACAAACTATAATGACACTGTACTTTAAATGAAGGACACAGCTTCACGAAGATATGAGCTTCAATTTCTCCAACAGATTGGATTGAAAATAGGAGCCTCTCACTTTACGTCTTTGGAAGAGTTTTTTACGAAACATGATGTAATATAGAGATTCATGTAGGTTTATAATGAATTATAATATTCCTCCAAGCAAAGTTTGGTCATTTCTACCCTTCTTACGCCTTCTTTTATCAAACGGAGACCACATCCTTATTGGTAAGTATAATTACCACATCAAAATTTCTTTCTTGAAGCCAATTTTAGCTTGAGGATTGAAATCTTAAAGGAATTTGAAGAAAGAATTGAGTGGTAACTATACTTACCATTCACTTCATATCTATAATTTCATTCTTTTGAGCTTCTCAGACTTTAAAAAATATATTTATTCTGTATTTCGTGTACATCTTTAAAGGAGAGAAGTTTTGGTTAGATATATTTAAGTTTTCGACCGAATACTAGTCGTGCTTAATTTTCTAATAATTAAGATGACAAAAGTTAATAATTTATTATATAATAAATCAAATTCATTGCCTTACATTGATTACAGCATTGGTATGTATCAAAAATTAAAGTTACCTAATATAAACATTAGTACGAGTCATCATCGTTTACTTAGAAATAATTGCTTTTCAACGACAGAGAACGAATATTTTTACAGAAAAAAAATTACAACTTTACATGTACAAATAACTCCATTTAGACTAAAATACACACCCTCCAGCTGCTTATGTGCAGTTGATGTGAGAATCAATCAATTTGTGGTTTTACACTTTCTTCCCATTTATTTAAAAGGAGTCTCCTATACACGGTTTGAACAAGTAGTTGGTAGAAATTTTTGCCGAAATATGGTGCAAGTTTGAGGTGTGGGTTTGTTATTTATGAGTATTAATCTTACCTTCAGGTAACTTCTATCAATTCTACCCTTAATACACATTATTACATAAAGAATAACTCCCGAACTTAAAGGTAAGTATAATTACCACCCAATAAAATCTCAATTGACATGACTTTTAGCGATCCAGAAAAAAATTTAACAAAATTTTGAGAGTTTATTAAGTGGTAGCTGTTTTCACCATTCATTTCTATGTAATAATTTCATGTGTTCAATCTTCTTATACCTCACAAAATATATTGACACTCTACTTTAAATGAAGGACACAGCTTCAGTAAGATATGAGCTTCAGTTTCGCCAACAGATTTGATTTAAAATAGGAGCCTCACACTCTACGTATTTGGAAGAGTTTTTTGACGAAACATGATGTAACACAGAGATTCATGTAGGTTTATAATGAATTATAATATTCCTTCAAGCAAAGTTTGGTCATTTCTACACTTCTTACGCCCTCTTTTATCAAACGGAGACATCATTCTTATTGGTAAGTATAAGTACCAAATCAAAAATTCTTTCTTGAAGCCAAATTTACCTTGAGGATTGAAAACTTAAAGGAATCTGAAGAAAGCATTGCGTGTAACTATAATTACCATTCACTTCAAATCTATAATTTCATTCTTTTCATCTTCTCAGACATTAAAAAATATATTGATTCTGTATTTCGTGTACATCTTTAGAGGAGAGAAGTTTTGGTTAGATATATTTAAGTTTTCGACCGAATTGTAGGCGTGTTTAGATTTCTAATAATTAAGATGGCAAAAGTTATTAACTTATTACAAAATAAATCAAATTCAATGCCTTACATTGATTACAGCATTGGTAGGTATCAAAAATAAATGTTAACTAACATATACATAAGTACGATTCATCTTCATCGGTTACTTAGAAATAATTCCTTTTCAGCGACTGAGAATGAATATTTTTACAGTAAAAATATTAGAAATTTATATGTACAAATATCACCCTTTAGACTAAAATACTCACCCTCCAGCTGCTTATGTGCAGTGGACGTGAGAAACAATCAATTTCTGGTTGCACACTTTCTTCCCATTCATTTAAAAGGAGTCTCCTATACACGGTTTGAACAAGTAGATGGAAGAAATTTTGCAGTAATAAGGTGCAAGTTTGTTGTGTGGGTTTGTTATTTATGATTATTAATTTTACCCTCAGGTAAGTTCAATCAATTCTACCCTTAATACATATTATTACATCAAGAATAACCCCCAAACTTAAAGGTAAGTATAATTACCACCCAATAAAATCTCAATTGACTTGACTTTTAGCGATCCAGAAAAAAGTTTAACACAATTTTGAGAGTTTATTGAGTGGTAGGTGCTTTTACCATTCATTTCTATGTAATAATTTCATGTGTTCAATCTTCTTATACCTCACAAAATATATTGACACTGTACTTTAAATGAAGGACAGAGCTTCACGAAGATATGAGCTTCAGTTTCGCCAACAGATTTGATTGAAAATAGGAGCCTCTCACTCTACGTGTTTGGAAGAGTTTTTTGACGAAACATGATGTAACATAGAGATTCATGTACGTTTATAATGAATTATAATATTCCTTCAAGCAAAGTTTGGTCATTTCTACACTTCTTACGCCCTCTTTTATCAAACGGAGACAACATCCTTATTGGTAAGTATAATTACCACATCAAAAATTCTTTCTTGAGGCCAATTTTAGCTTCAGGATTGAAAACTTAAAGGAATTTGAAGAAAGCATTTAGTGGTAACTTTACTACCATTCACTTCAAATCTATAATTTCATTCTTTTCATCTTCTCAGATATTAAAAAATATTTTCATTCTGTATTTCGTGTACATCTTTAGAGGAGAGAAGTTTTGGTTATATATATTTAAGCTTTCGACCGAATAATAGGCGTGTTTAATTTTCTAATAATTAAGATGACAAAAGATATTAATTTATTACAAAATAAATCAAATTCATTGCCTTACATTGATTACAGCATTGGTAGGTATCAAAAATAAGTGTTAACTAACATATACATAAGTACGATTCATCTTCATCGGTTACTTAGAAATAATTCCTTTTCAGCGACTGAGAATGAATATTTTTACAGTAAAAAAATTAGAACTTTACATGTACAAATATCACCATTTGGACTAAAATAGACACCCTCCAGCTGCTTATGTGCAGTGGATGTGAGACTCAATCAATTTGTGGTTGCACACTTTCTTCCCATTTATTTAAATGGAGTCTCCTATACACGGTTTGAACAAGTAGATGGAAGAAATTTTGCAGTAATAACGTGCAAGTTTGTTGTGTGGGTTTGTTATTTATGATTCTTAATCTTACCTTCAGGTAAGTTCAATCAATTCTACCCTTAATACATATTATTACATCAAGAATAACCCCCAAACTTAAAGGTAAGTATAATTACCACCCAATAAAATCTCAATTGACATGACTTTTAGCGATCCAGAAAAAAGTTTAACAAAATTTTGAGAGTTTATTGAGTGGTAGGTGCTTTTACCATTCATTTCTATGTAAGAATTTCATGTTTTCAATCTTCTTATTCCTCACAAAATATTTTGACACTGTACTTTAAATGAAGGACACAGCTTCACGAAGATATGAGCTTCATCTTCGCCAACAGATTTGATTGAAAATATGAGCCCCTCATTCTACGTATTTGGAAGACCTTTAGACGAAACATGATGTAACATAGAGATTCATGTAGGTTTATAATAAATTATAATATTCCTTCAATCAAAGTTTGGTCATTTCTACCCTTCTTGCGCTCTGTTTTATCAAACGGAGACAACATCCTTATTGGTAAGTATAATTACCACATCAAAAATTTTTTTTTTGAAGCCAATTTTAGCTTGAGGATTGAAAACTTAAATGAATTTGAAGAAAGCATTGAGTGGTAAGTCCATGTTAAGTGGGTCCCTGTCACCACGGCATGGCGCGTCCTCGGGTTGCGGATGGAGGAACGGCCTCCAGGTATGGAGGGTAGCTGCGAATACATTGAATAAGCAGTCGCGGACAGCCGACAAGGGGTGGTCCTCCAGCTTGGGGGTTGGGCGAGGTGCTAACAACTCCTCACCGTAAAAAATTATGATGTTACGAAACAGCCTACAAAGCCTGGACCGATTCTTTGGTACGACCCCAGCTACGGAAAAAGGATATGAGTTTTGGAACATGGAATGTGAGGAGCATGTATAGGCCAGGGTCACTTACGACAGTGGCCAGGGAATTAGCTAAGTACAAGTTAGATTTAGTGGGTGTACAGGAGGTTAGGTGGGACAAAGAAGGGACTGTAAGAGCCGGGGAGTATACTTTTTTCTATGGCAAAGGGCAGGAAAATCATCAATTGGGAACAGGTTTTTTTGTGCACCAGAGAATGGTATCAGCAATCAAGAGAGTGGAGTTTGTTAGTGCTAGGATGTCATACATAGTGCTGAGAGGCCGCTGGTGTAATATCATTGTTCTGAATGCGCATGCACCAACGGAAGAGAAGGGTGATGATTCAAAGGACAGCTTCTATGAGGAATTAGAAGGGGTTTTTGATCATTTTCCTAAATACCATATGAAAATTCTGTTAGGAGATTTTAATGCAAAAGTGGGGAGAGAGGATATTTTCAAACCGACTATTGGGAATGAGAGTTTACATCAGGATAGCAACGATAATGGTGTTAGAGTAGTAAACTTTGCCACATCAAAGAATCTAGTTGTTAAGAGCACTATGTTTCCGCACCGAAATATTCATAAATACACCTGGACCTCTCCTGATGGGAAGACTCACAATCAAATCGATCACATATTGATAGATAGGAGACGGAATTCCAGTATACTCGATGTGCGATCTTTCAGGGGAGCTGACTGTGATACTGATCACTATCTGGTGGTTGCGAAAGTTAGGGAAAGACTGGCAGTAAGTAAACAAGCAGCACAGAAGTTTGATGTAGAGAGATTTAATCTCAAGAAGCTAAGTGAACTAGAGGCTAGGAAACAGTATCAGCTTAAGATCTCAAACAGGTTTGCAGCTCTGGAAAACTTAAATGTTAGTGAGGACATGAATAGGGCTTGGGAAAACATTAAAGAGAATATCAAAATCTCGGCTCAAGAGAGTCTAGGTCTACACGAACGGAAGCAGCATAAACCATGGTTTGATGCAGAATGTGCAGAATTTTTAGATAAAAGGAAGCAGGCTAAAATTCAGTGGTTACAGAATCCAAACCAAAATAATGGAGATAATCTGCACAACGTAAGACGTGAAGCTAGTAGACATTTCAGGCACAAAAAGAAGGAATATCTGAAAGCTAAAATTAATGAAATTGAAACAAACAGTAAGAAGAAGAATATAAGAGACTTGTATAGGGGTATCAATGAGTTTAAGAGGGGGTACCAGCCTAGAAGTAATGTAGTAAAGGATGAGAAGGGTGACCTGGTTGCAGACTCCCACAGTATTTTGGCTAGGTGGAGGAATCATTTCTCCCAGCTGTTGAATATACACGGGGTTAATGATGTTAGGCAGATTGAAGTACACACAGCAGAGCCACTAGTGCCTGAGCCCAGTGCCTTTGAGGTTGAGATGGCTATTGGAAAACTAAAAAGCCACAAATCACCAGGTATTGATCAGATTCCAGCAGAATTGATTAAAGCAGGGGGTAGGATTATTCGGTCTGAAATCCATAAACTTATTATTTCTATTTGGAATAAGGAGGAATTGCCTGAGGAATGGAAGGAGTCGGTCATTGTGCCTATTTATAAAAAGGGTGATAAGACAGATTGCAATAACTATCGAGGCATATCACTTTTGCCGACTACGTACAAAATTCTATCCAACATCCTTTTGTCAAGGTTAACTCCATATGCAGAGGAAATTATTGGGGATCATCAGTGTGGATTTCGACGTAACAGGTCAACCACTGATCATATATTCAGCATTCGTCAAATACTTGAGAAAAAATGGGAATACAATGAGGCAGTTCATCAGCTATTTATAGACTTCAAGAAAGCCTATGATTCAGTTAGGCGGGAGGTCTTGTATAATATTCTCATTGAGTTCGGTATCCCCATTAAACTAGTAAGGTTAATAAAAATGTGCCTAAGTGAAACATATAGCAGAGTTCGGGTAGGCAAACATCTGTCTGACACGTTCCCTATTAAGAATGGCTTGAAACAAGGGGATGCTCTGTCGCCATTGCTTTTCAACTTTGCTTTAGAATATGCCATTAGGAGGGTTCAGGCAAACCAGGAGGGCTTGAAATTGAATGGTACACATCAGCTTCTGGTTTATGCTGATGATGTTAATATATTGGGCGGAAGCGTACATAGCATAAAGAAAAATGCAGGAGATTTAATTATTGCTAGTAAGGAGATTGGTCTAGAAGTAAATGCTGAGAAAACTAAGTACATGGTCATGTCTCGAAATCAGAATGCAGGACACAATCACAACATAAATATAGATAATAAATCCTTTGAAAGGGTGGAAGAATTCAAATATTTGGGAGCAACCCTAACGAATCGAAACTCCATTCATGAAGAAATTAAGAGCAGATTGAAGTCGGGGAATGCTTGCTATCATTCGGTGCAGAATCTTTTGTCCTCCAGGTTGCTATCCAAAAACACAAAGATTAGGGTATACAGAACTATAATTTTACCTGTTGTTCTGTATGGATGCGAAACTTGGTCTCTCACACTGAGGGAGGAACAAAGACTGAGGGTGTTCGAGAATAGGGTGCTGAGGAGGATATTTGGGCCTAAGAGGGACGAGGCGACAGGGGAGTGGAGAAGACTACATAACGAGGAACTTAATGACCTGTACTCATCACCAAATATTATTCGGGTAATCAAATCGAGAAGACTGAGATGGGCGGGGCATGTGGCACGTATGGGGGAGGAGAGAGGTGCATACCGGATTTTGGTGGGGAGACCCGAGGGAAGGCGACCACTTGGGAGACCCAGGCGTAGATGGGAGGATAATATTAAGATGGACATTCGGGAAGTGGGATGGGAGGACATGAACTGGATTGATCTGGCTCAGGATAGGGACAGGTGGCGGGCTCTTGTGAATGCGGTAATGAACCTTCGGGTTCCATAAAATGCGGGGAATTTCTTGACTAGCTGATAAACTGTTAGCTTCTCAAGAAGGCCTCTGCTCCATGGAGTTAGTTAGTTAATTGAGTGGTAAGTATACTTACCATTCACTTCAAATCTATAATTTCATTCTTTTCATCTTCTCAGACATTAAAAAATATTTTGATTCTGTATTTCGTATACATCTTTAGAGGAGAGAGGTTTTGGTTAGATATATTTAAGATTTCGACCGAATAGTAGGCGTGTTTAATTTTCTAATAATTAAGATGACAAAAGTTATTAATTTATTACAAAATAAATCAAATTCATTGCCTTACATTGATTACAGCATTAGTAGGTATCAAAAATAAATGTTACGTAACATATACATAAGTGCGAATCATCTTCATCGGTTACTTAGAAAAATTGCTTTTCAGCGACTGAGAATGAATATTTTTACAGTAAAAATATTAGAAATTTACATATACAAATATCACCCTTTAGACTAAGATACACACCCTCCAGCTGCTTATGTGCAGTGCACGTGAGAAACAATCTATTTGTGGTTGCACACTTTCTTCCCACTCATTTAAAAGGAGTCTCCTATACACGGTTTGAACAAGTAGTTGGTGAAATTTTTGCCGAAATATGGTGCAATTTTGAGGTGTGGGTTTGTTATTTATGAGTATTAATTTTTCCTTCAGGTAAGTTCAATCAATTCTACACTTAATACACACTATTACATAAAGAGTAACCGTCAAACTTAAAGGAAAGTTTAATTACCACCCAATAAAATCTCTATTGACATGAACTTAGCGATCCAGAAAAAAGTTTAACAAAATTTTGAAAGTTTATTGAGTGGTAGGTGCTTTTACCATTCATTTCTATGTAATAATTTCATGTGTTCTATCCTCTTATACCTCACAAAATATATTGACACCGTACTTTAAATGAAGGACACAGCTTCACGAAGATAGGAGCTTCAGTTTCGCCAACGGATTTGATTTAAAATAGGAGCCTCTCACTCTACGTATTTGGAACAGCTTTTGACGAAACATGATGTAACATAGAGATTCATGTAGGTTTATAATGAATTATAATATTCCTTCAAGCAAAGTTTGGTCATTTCTACCCTTCTTACGCACTCTTTTATCAAACGGAGACAACATCCTTATTGGTAATTGTAATTACCACATCAAAAATACTTTCTTGAAGCCAATTTTAGCTTGAGGATTGAAAACTTAAAGGAATTTGAAGAAAGCATTGAGTGGTAAATATACTTACCATTCACTTCAAATCTATAATTTCATTCTTTTCATCTTCTCAGACATTAAAAAATATTTTGATTCTGTATTTCGTTTACATCTTTAGAGGAGAGAAGTTTTGGTTAGATATATTTAAGTTTTCGACCTAATAGTAGGCGTATTTAATTTTCTAATAATTAACATGACAAAAGTTATTAATTTATTACAAAATAAATCAAATTCATTGCCTTACATTGATTACAGCATTGGTAGGTATCAAAAATAAATGTTACCTAACATATACATAAGTACGAATCATCTTCATCGGTGACTTAGAAATAATTGCTTTTCAGCGACTGAGAATGAATATATTTACAGTAAAAAATTAGAACTTTACATGTACAAATATCACCATTTGGACTAAAATACACACCCTCCAGCTGCTTATGTGCAGTGGATGTGAGAAACAATCAATTTGTGGTTGCACACTTTCTTCCCATTTATTTAAAAGGAGTCTTTTTTTTATACACGGTTTGAACAAGTAGATGGAAGAAATTTTGGCGTATTAAGGTCCTAGTTTGAGGTGTGGGTTTGTTATTTATGATTATTAATATTACTTTCAGGTAAGTTCAATCATTTCTACCCTTAATACACATTATTACATAAAGAGTAACCCCAAACATTAAGGTAAGTATAATTACCACCCAATAAAATCTCAATTGACCTGTCTGTTAGCTATCCAGAAAAAAATTTAACAAAATTTTGAGAGTTTATTGAGTGGTAGGTGCTTTTACCATTCATTTCTATGTAAGAATTTCATGTCTTCAATCTTCTTATACCTCACAAAATATTTTGATACTGTACTTTAAATGAAGGACACAGCTTCACGAAGATATGAGCTTCAGCTTCGCCAACAGATTTGATTGAAAATAGGAGCCCCTCACTCTACGTATTTGGAAGAGCTTTAGACGAAACATGATGTAACATAGAGATTCATGTAGGTTTAAAATGAATTATAATATTCCTTCAATCAAAGTTTGGTCCTTTCTACCCTTCTTACGTCCTCTTTTATCAAACGGAGACAACATCCTTATTGGTAAGTATAATTACCACATCAAAAATTCTTTCTTGAAGCCAATTTTAGCTTGAGGATTGAAAACTTAAAGGAATTTGAAGAAAGCATTAAGTGGTAACTATACTTACCATTCACTTCAAATCTCTAATTTCATTCTTTTCATCTTCTCAGACATTAAAAAATATTTTGATTCTGTATTTCGTATACATCTTTAGAGGAGAGAGGTTTTGTTTAGATATATTTAAGTTTTCGACCGAATAGTAGGCGTGTTTAATTTTCTAATAATTAAGATGACAAAAGTTATTAATTTATTACAAAATATATCAAACTCATTGCCTTACATAGATTACAGCATTGGTAGGTATCAAAAATAAATATTACCTAACATATACATAAGTACGAATCATATTCATTGGTTACTTAGAAATAATTGCTTTTCAGCGACTGAGAATGAATATTTTTACAGTAAAAATATTAGAAATTTACATGTACAAATATCACCCTTTAGACTAAGATACACACACTCCAGCTGCTTATGTGCAGTGGACGTGAGAAACAATCATTTTGTGGTTGCACACTTTCTTCCCATTCATTTAAAAGGAGTCTCCTATACACGGTTTGAACATGTATTTGGTAGAAATTTTTGCCGCAATAAGGTTCAATTTTGAGGTGTGGGTTTGTTATTTATGAGTATTAATTTTACCTTCAGGTAAGTTCAATCAATTCTACCCTTAATACACATTATTACATAAAGAGTAACCTTCAAACTTAAAGGAAAGTTTAATTACCACCCAATAAAATCTCTATTGACATGACTTTTAGCGATCCAGAAAAAAGTTTAACAAAATTTTGAGAGTTTATTGAGTGGAAGGTGCTTTTACCATTCATTTCTATGTAAGAATTTCATGTGTTCTATCCTCTTATACCTCACAAAATATATTGACACCGTACTTTAAATGAAGGACACAGCTTCAAGAAGATAGCAGCTTCAGTTGCGCCAACGGATTTGATTTAAAATAGGAGCCTCTCACTCTACGTATTTGGAACAGCTTTTGACGAAACATGATGTAACATAGAGATTCATGTAGGTTTATAATGAATTATAATATTCCTTCAAGCAA
Organism: Coptotermes formosanus; assembly: GCA_013340265.1. Taxonomy (NCBI): domain Eukaryota; kingdom Metazoa; phylum Arthropoda; class Insecta; order Blattodea; family Rhinotermitidae; genus Coptotermes; species Coptotermes formosanus. The sequence goes on from BLKM01000842.1 coordinate 45,152, forward strand.
AGTTTGGTCATTTCTAACCTTCTTACGCCCTCTTTTATCAAACGGAGACAACATCCTTATTGGTAAGTATAATTACCACATCAAAAATTCTTTCTAGAGGCCAATTTTAGCTTCAGGATTGAAAACTTAAAGGAATTTGAAGAAAGCATTTAGTGGTAACTTTAATACCATTCACTTCAAATCTATATTTTCATTCTTTTCATCTTCTCAGACATTAAAAAATATTTTGATTCTGTATTTCGTTTACATTTTTAGAGGAGAGAAGTTTTGGTTAGATATATTTAAGTTTTCGACCGAATAGTTGGCGTGATAATTTTCTAATAATTAAGATGACAAAAGTTATTAATTTATTACAAAATAAATCAAATTCATTGCA